>JANHFO010003558.1:98151-115231 GCA_032468095.1 Pareas carinatus | reverse complement strand
ATGGATGGATGGATGGATGGATGGATGGATGGATGGATGGATGGATGGATGGATGGATGGATGGATGGATGGACGGAATGACAGACAGAATGTTAATGTGACAATACAAACCAAAATGTAAATTAAAAAGTACTGCTACACAGGAAGAGTTAACATGTATAAAGCATTTCCTTTCAATGTCACCACAAATACAGTTACTCAGGCCTCACTTTTAGTGTACATCAATGTTTCTCCTTTCACTTCTTTTCGAGAGGAGATCTGCCATTTATTGGGATCACACTGTATGAAATGTAGGTCATACATTTTGAATGCAAAAAGCATTTGATCTGCAACTAATAATTCAGGCATGCGGTGAGATGAATGAGGTCTACCTTAAATTTGGAAAAACTCTGTTAATCAAAGGACACAATATTGGGCTAGATCTGAAGTGAACAGACAAAGATTTTGAGTGGAGACTGTTAACATAATACTGGAAAGATGATACAGAGTAAACAACATAGCATAATACATATGAATAGCACTATCATTTCCACTTTTTCCAAGTTAGGAGAGAATCTTTTTAATTACAAATCAAAGCCAATTTAAGCCTGGTTTTAGGAACTGCATTAAACTTACTTAGGAATTGTTGACACAATCTATTTAGTTAGTCATGACTTCTGATGACTGCAGAAACAATCCATGTAGTTTTCTTGGCAACACTTTCAAAAGTGGTTTGTCAGTATTATTTTCATTGGGATAAGGGTGAATGATTGACCCAAAATCACCCAACAGGCTTCATGCCTAAGACAGCACTAGAGTTTCCAATTTTGCTGTTTCTAATCCAGTGCTTTTAACCCCTACATCAACCTGACTCTTAGGATTCTATTTTTCATCTGTTTCCAAGCAAAAAATGGTAGGAAACTACAATGCCAACTTTTGACAAAATTTAGTATAGGGAATTCCAGGATAGTGACCTACAGCTTTAGGTTTTCCACTCTTAGGTTAGGGATTCATGTAGTATCATTACCTGAGTATATCCTAAGGAGATTCTATGAATTTCTATGACAAGGACTGACGCAGGACTTCATATACATAAAATAGACAAGCAAGTGATAAACTGTCCCTAAGTTATTTATATTCTATGGGGATATTCATTTCTATCTAGCTTCAAGATTTATAGCCACATCTTGTTCTCGACCTTCATTACCATTATTTGTATAAGCATTGTGCTCAAAAAGAAACATTAAATATTCATCCTTTTAATGGTTGTAGTAAATTGTCAGCCATTTAAGCACTTTTAAGCACCAAGCTCTTTTTCACCAACACAAATATCTGTTTATGAACTGCTGGCTTGATACTTGCTTTAGTCTATTAGAAGCCCCTTATTTTGGCTAGGATATAGTAGGAGGCCTTAAAATGGGAATGAAATATGTTTACACTTATATTATGGCTCCAATAATATGCAGCAAGTAACACAGTGAATGCTACTTGTAAGGAATGATTCATTCTTAACAGACAAAAAAGTTTTGTATGATCCTTCCAGCTTAATATCTATTAGCAGAAATCCTAATCTATCCATCTATTTTTAGTCAATACTTATTATCATTTTTCTCTTCCTTTTTAAAAATAGTATGGCATTATTAGAGTTTTGGTAACCTGGGTTGTCTGTTCTGGAATTCTTTGTCTTTTCTTCAATATTAGCTGTCAGATTACCTACCGATCACTTTGTTTAGCAAACTAACAAACCCCAAATAAAGAAGTTTTCAAAATTAGCCAGTTTTTCCTGGCTGAATTTTCTGTGCACCTCCTCAAACCTAATTCCAATTCAGTTCAATAGAACTTATACTCTAAGATATGTATGATTTAAATTCTTGGTGTTTTCCCCTCTACTATGTTTTGGCTGTCCATATACCAGGTGTTTTTTAAGCCTTGTGCACATATGTGCCTGTTTTTTATTTTACTTTATTATGAGCTGTCAAATATGATAGCACTTACTTCTGTGATTTTCACAGTGATCTCCAACGCATTCACTCAGTTTACAGTATCTATACTTAAACAATATGGAAATAACCTGGAAAAGTAAGCCACTTTCAAAGAAGAATTTATGAACCATGTTTTCCTTCTTTTGAAGCCAAAGAAAAATATCCCACTGAGTTCACTGAAAGCCACATTGACTGAAGTTGTTACTTTGCCCTATATATCTTTTTGACAGGCACATATGGATTTTCTGTGTGTGTGTGTGTGTGTCTATGTGTATATATGTCAGAAAGGGATTTAAAGAAGATACTGTTTTTTAAAAATGTTTACTGTTTTTACAAAGTTTCTTAAAAAGTTAGACTATACAATTTAAACATTATGATTATTTTATTTTAAAATGTCATGTTGAATAATGTGCAAGTTATGTTTGATTTTGTATGCTTTTGTTTGAATTGCTTTAAGGTTAATATTAGAAATCATGCAATCTGAAATGACAAAAAAATTCCTGGCTATAAACTGCTTTTGTTTTGTAGGGTTGTATACAAAACAAAAGTATAATAACAATTTAGTTTGGATTAATTAATTGCCTTATGATTATTTCTTTACTTACAAATATAACAATGCCTATATGTTTTCATCTACTATATGGTAGTTCCTTTAAGGAGAGAATTTTCACTATGATGCCAATTTGTTGCCTCCTGGTGATTGAATGCCAATAGAATTTACACCTTGAGAAGAAGCAGTGCCCTTCCTTATCTCCCTCCCTCCTTCTTCTGTAAAATACAAAGTCAGCTTGTTAAAAAGACAATTAAAAGCCTTAACACTTCTTCTATTTCAAAGCTGCTATGTTGTATTCCAGACATGTATCTTCACAACATGAATGTTACCTGCATTTTCCTAACAGTTACCTTGCATTTCCATCAGTAAAGGAACTATTTCTCTACTGGGGTCTCATATTAATACATATGCATGCTCGCAATGTACTTCAGCAATATGCTTTTGGGCTTCTTTGGATGCAGGAGAGCCCTTGTAATCTGGTAGTGTTGGAAATTGAAATACTCTCCAGTTCTTGCCATTTATTGGGTTTATTTTCTACCATAGTCTTGAATCAAAACAAATAAATTTAGGGAGCTAGGTAATAGTCCAACATAACATTGCGAGATAGTAGTGAGCAACTCTGAGCCAGTTGTTGTCATCAAATATGATGAAAGTCATAAACAAGACCAATGCTCTTACCAGCTTAGAGATTTAATATGTCTGTTTGTAGGAAGGTTTTCCATTGATAGGTGAACTTTGTGCAAGAGTGGACCAGTATATTTAATAGGGACAGTAGGGACATAGCAATCCTCCTACTTGGATTGCTGCTGTGTCATGGTGAAGGGGCATATGTAACTCAGTGATTATATGAACTATGTCATTCAAACCCACCCAAGATATACAGGTCATAGTTGAGAGTTCTGAGAAAATGTGATCCTTTAGAGAAGGAAATGGCAATCCTCTCTAGTATCTCTGCCAAGGAAACCCCATGGACAGTTTTGAAAGAAAAAAGTTATGATGCCAGAAAATGAGCCTCTCAAGTCAGAAGGCATCCAACCTTTTACTGGGAAAGAGCAGATGGCAATTGCAAGTAGCCTCAAAAAGAGTGAAGCAACTGGGCCAAAACCAAAGGACAGTCAGCTGTAAATGTGGCTGTTGGCGAAAATAAAGTCCGATGCTGCAAAGAGCAACTTTGCATAGGAACGTGGAACATGAGAATCATGAGTCAGGGCAAGCTAGATGTGGCCAAACAGGAGATGACTGAAATCTAGTATTGTGGGCAAGAATTCCTTCGAAGAAATGGAGTAGTCTTCATAGTTAATAAAAGAGTGGGAAAATCAGTACTGGGGTGCAATCTCACAAATGACAGAATCAAATTCGAATCCAAGGCAAATCATTCAATATCACAATAATCCAAGACTATGTCACAACCATTGCTATCCAAGAAGCTGAAATAGAACAGTTCTGTGAAGAAATAACTCCCCCAAAAGATGTCTTCTTTATAAGGAATTTGAATTCTAAAGTGAGAAGTCAAAAGAGAACTGGAATAACAGGCAAGTTTAGCCTTGGAGAGAAAAATGAAGCAGGGCAAAAGTTAATAGAGTTCAGCCAAGAGAACACACTGGTCATAGCAAGCACCCTTTTCCAACAACACAAGAGGCAACTCTACACATAGACATCACCTGATGGTCAATACCTAAACCAGATTGACTACATACTCTACAGCCAAAAATGGGGAAGCTCTATACAGTTAGTAAAAACAAGATCTTGAGCTGACTGTGGCTCAGATCACGAGCTTCTTCTTGCAAAAATCAGGCTCAAATTGAAGAAAGTAGAAAAAAACCATTAGGTCACTCAGCTATGACCTATGTCATAACCCCTATGAATATACAGTGGATGCAACAAATAAATTTCAGGGGCTGGACCTGGTACTTAGAATGCCTGAAGTGCTCTAGACAGAGGTTTGTATACAGGAGGCAGCAGCTAAAACCATCCCAAAGAAAAGAAAAAGCAGAAATGCTAAGTGACTTTTCTGATGAGACCTTAAAAATAGCCAAGAAAACAAGGGAAGGAAAAGGGAAGGGAGAAAAAGAAAGATACTGAATGCTGAATTCCAAAGAAAAGGCAGGAGAGATAAAGAGACCTTCCTAAATGAAAAATGTAAAGAAATAGAGAGAAATAATAGAATGGGAAGGACTAGAGATCTTTTGAGGAAAATCAGTGAGATTAAGAGATCATTCCAGGCAAAGATGGGCATGATAAAAGACAAAAATGTCAGGGACCTAACAGAAGCAGAGGAGATCAAGAAGAGGTAGCAGGAATACACAGAAGAACTATACAAAAAAGACCTGAAGGTCACTGATATCTACAGTGGCGTGGTCGCTGACCTTGAGTCAGATATCCTGGAATGCGAAGTCAAGTAGGCTTTAGAAAGCATTACTAACAACAAAGCTAGCGGAGGTTATGATATTCCAGCAGAGCTACTGAAAAACTTTAAAAATGATGCGGTTAAAGTGCTATATTTCATATGCCAACAAATCTGGAAAACCCAACATTGGTCACAGGATTGGAAACGGTCAGTTTGGATTCCAATCTCAAAGAAGGGTAACTCAAATTACCGCAGAGTTGTACTTATCTCACACAATAGCAAGTTTATGCTCAAAATCCTACAGTCTAGGCTTCAGCAGTATGTGAACTGAAAACTACAAGAAGTACAAGCTGGGTTTCGATGAGGCAGAGGAACTAGAGATCAAATAGCCAACATTTGGGAATTCCAGAAAATGTCTACTTGAATGTCTGCTTCATTGACTATGCTAATTCTCCTTGGGAGGAAAACTGTGGCAAACCTAGACATATCAAAAAGCAAAGACATTACTTTGTCAACAAAGATACGTATAGTAGAAGTCATGGTTTCCCTAGCTGCAATATATGGCTATGAGAGTTGGACTATAAGTAAGGCTGAACGTCGAAGACTCAATGTCTTTGCATTGTGGTTCTGGAGAAGACTCCTGAGAGTCCGTTGAAATGCAAGCCGATCAAATCAGTCAGTCCTGGTAGAAATCTACCCTGACTTTTCATTAGAAGGATAAATGATGAAGCTGAGATTCAGATATTTTGGCCACCTAATGAGAAGAGAGAACTCATTAGAAAAGGCTGTGATGCTGGGAAAGATGTGAGGCCAAAGGAGAAGGGGATGGCAGAGAATTATATGGCTGAGTTTGGGCAGACTGCGGGAGAATATGAGGGACAGAGAGGCCTGGCGGGCTATGATCCATGGGGTCCCAAAGCACTGGACACGACTTAACTGAACAACAACAACAAAAGATTATAAACAAAGCTTACTAACAATAAAAAGCTATATTTTGTAGGTGCATTAAGGACAGCAGTAATTCAAAAATTGTTTTATTGCTGTAATTCATCTCTTTTGAGCTGACTTGATCTGAAAATTTGATCTGAAATAATGGTACATGAGAGGTGAAAAAAGAAAAGAAAGAAAAAATAAAGACAAAAATTATTTGAAATGCTTTGTTAGACTCCTTACATTTTATTGATCTCTCTGTCTACCAGCACTAGTACATGTTCATCAGCAATTAGGGTGTGATTATCAGTTTTATCATCAGCTGTTTTCATTATCCACAGGACCAAAGTATCCACTCTGAAATGAAGAATGAATCCTTATCACATAGCTGTCCAAAATTTTAATAGCATTGGATTATTATCATCTATCATCAAATATATAGATGTTTGTATTGAAAAACATGCAAAAATTTACTTTAGAACATCTAAGAGATTGTTACATATCAAGTATATTACAGTTTTAGAATATAATTATAGTGCAATTAAAGACTGCTCAGATCAATGCCCTCTTTTAATTAGTGGAATTTTAAAATAATCAACATAGGTAAAATGTATGAAAGTTCATAGTTTGAAATAGAAATTGATTCATCCTAAGGGACTATGGCTTGCTCAACAGTTTGTGTGGAACATAAACCTATAAGCAAATCTCCCTTGTTTCTGTCAGATATTTGAGTTCTTCAGCCATGCTGTTGTCAATTTATCCATATCTTCAACAGAATGAGACAAGCCTGGAAAACATTCTTACTCTAAATACTTGGCTTGGGTAGAACACCATGAAAATCAAACTGGGAAAAAAGTGGTTATGTTAAAAGTGTTTACACTAAATTTAATTAAGTGGTTGCACTCAAACAAAATTTATTGTTGCAGTAACAAGATACCTTGTGACTTTAGGCTCAAAATGAATTGAAGAAAACTGTTGTATTTGTTCATATATATATATTAGGAATCAACGATGCTGTAAATTAAGAGAAAACATGAAAGTTTAATGAAAACTTGGACAAAAGTGTTCTTTAAACTCGACAGCTCACTGTTCTTTTGACCAAGTTGTAGTATCAAAACCAAGATCAGAATCAGAAGAGGAGAAAATGTTGTTAACTGAAGCCCTGATGGATTGTATATAAAACTAAGAAGGTGCCAGATTGAATGCAGGTATTAATTCAATATCCAAAACAGTACATTTGTATACTACAGGTATTTCATGCCTTCTTTCTGGTGCAGAGGAAGCCTTGATTCTTTCATTTTATACAGAACTTCTGCTCAAACCGTTTGTTGTCATTATGTGGATATCAGTGTGATAAATATGCTTGAAGGAGGCGACAAAGAATTCTTCTTCCTGATCTGAACACCATATAATGTGAGCTCCTTGTGAGGATGTGTTCCTCCAAATTCTTGGGTGAACCCTTCCAGACACATTCTAAAACTGTAATTTGAATGAGTCAAAAGATGAAAATCATTCAATCAAATTTAGTGTTAGCCTTATCCCTGCCCTTTTTTTCTCCTAGTCTTGCTATTTGGGGAGTGTAGTATTTGCATTTGTGATTTTACTATAAGGGCTTAGCCTCAAAGAGTTTGTGAGCCTCAGTTCAAAATGCTTTTGAAATGTAATTATTATTCTGCCCATTGTTTATAAGGCATTTTTCAGCCTTCTATAAAGAGTTGTAGCTTAAGCTGCTGCTCCAGGAATTAAAACTTCACATTTGCACAGAAATGTTTGGTTCATAATTCCTGGTGTATAAAGTCCATACTTCAGTCCAATAACTATTTCCAGAGTTCAGATTAAATTTCTTGCCGTTGAAGAAAATTCAAACATTTAATTCTGGAAGGAATGGAAATAATTAATTTATAGGAGGGGGGGGGGATGGCATCTCATAACATGAGACAATATTACTTTTTTCCTTTTGCCCAAATAAAGTAATTAAAAAGATTAGATCTGAAACCATTTAACAACCAGGGGTCTTGGTAGAAACAACCAAGCTGATTTTATAAACAGATAATCCTGGTGTAGACCTTTTCCCTGCAAGCTAAATGATACGCTGCTACTGCTCTTCCTTGCATTGCAACTGCTTCCTCTGTTTCTGGTGACACAATATTCCAGAACTAAAGAAACAGAGTGTATATCAAAACCAGTTAGATAAGGGGTGACTCATATGGTCATGATGCACAGATTTGGAAAAAAAAATCCCTACACGTGTCATGCTCTCAAGGTGAGCAAGAATTCATAAACATATCAAGATTTCAAATTAATGGAGAACATTCATCCATGCTTGTAACATTTCATTTGTTACATGACTGGGTAAGTTCATGCATCACTGCAAAACAGAGGAGACTCCAAAATGCAAGTTTCCACTCTTGCAAAAATCAGTCTTACCCTTATTCCTCTGAGCAGAGGCAGATTTAAATTGCATGTCACCCTTCTCCTTGTCTTTACCACCACAAGCCTTTCCGACAGGCTGCCTTTCTGTAGGAAAGAGGCTTTATTGTTAAAAGCAGAAATGAATGCATTTAGAAGAGAGCTGATCTTAGTTTTAGGAAAATAGAAGACTGTAAGGAGGAGGAAGTTGGGAGCTAAAGAGTGTTTTCTAAAAAAAGAAAAGAAAAATCCAATTTATCTTTAAGATAAAAGGAGTGTTGAAATAACAACCCTAGGTGTAGTTTCTGCCGTTCATATTTGAAGAAAACACATTCTGCACTTTATTAAAGTTATTATACTGTACAATCAGCTAATAAGTGTTAAGAAAAATGGAGCAAATGATCTAAAATGCAGTGAATATACTAATGAAAATCTGAGCTGATATGGTAAATAAGGAAATAAAATGAATTTCTGGAAACTTATCCAATATGTCTGATAGAATCAATAAATATCAGTTTTCTTTTCATTCTGTCACTGTGGATAGCAGGGTTGGGAATCACTAGTTGTAATTGTTTTGTTTTTATCAAAAGGGGTATCAAAAGGAAAACATGGGTAATTTTCCTATTATTCCAAAACTGATTCTGAGAATGTTCTTTCAGGAAATCCTTTTAAGGGTCCAGTTTTGCAGCATTCCTTAATCACAGAAACAGAGGCAGTTCAGAGGCTTTCCTCAGGGATACATTTTCTACACTGGAGACTCCACTAAGAAAAATCTGCCTCCAGGCTAAGCTTCAAATGAACCTAAGGACAAAGTGCTGTATTAGCCTTGGCTGTGCTGTGCGCTGTCTATGGATCAAAAAAGTTATTGAATGAAACCATCACATCCTTCTGGCTAGAAATAAACGCTGAGGTCCCTTTCTTCTTAACAAAACTTTTACAATAACTTTTTTATTTCAATGCATTCTTTCAGTCATAATGGGAACTGCAAAAATCAGTTGCATTTTGCAAAAGATCCGCTGAATTAGAAGTCTGGATATGATTGGCTACCAAAAAACAGGTAGTGAGTTGCTTATGAGTAACAACAGAAAAAAGTTTCCTGATTAACCCTTAAAGGGACTTGCCTAACTATATCAGCATAGCTAATTTTGGAAATCTGTAATTGCAGTGCATTTCCAGAATTTGTCATGCTTGCTAGGTTGATCAATTTTTCACAAAACTGTTGCAGAAA
The DNA here is from genome assembly GCA_032468095.1 of Pareas carinatus. Taxonomy (NCBI): domain Eukaryota; kingdom Metazoa; phylum Chordata; class Lepidosauria; order Squamata; family Pareidae; genus Pareas; species Pareas carinatus. The sequence continues at coordinate 105,803 of JANHFO010003558.1, read as the reverse complement.
ATGTCCTAGATTGTGTAATGGTAGTATCTCAGGAACAGAGAGTTTTCAAAGAGACCTTCGGTGCAGGCTGTTGAAAAGAAAGAAACATACAGTTCTAATAACTTGACTGGAACAGGACTTTTTTGTAAAAAAAAAAAAGCCAGTTTGATTTCCAGCCAATTTATATTCAGAAGACAAGGAGATGATGGCTACAGTTTGGGAAAGCTCAAAGAAAATACAAATCCTATTGAGGCCATGTCATGTTATTCTCCAAAGAAGACTGTCTGAGTTTGTCCAAACATGTTGACTGTAATCATAGCAGTAGAATTCTTTGTCCATGAATCTGTAATATATGCCACACAGCGAATCACTTCCTGACCACTAGGACAGGGCAGGTGTTCAAGCAACCCTGATCTAGGAATTTACATATATATTGGGTATGATTGCTGTTTCCTTGTCATAGCTGTTGTCCGTTACTCAACTGTACTGTGAAATGATATAAATTAAATGTAAACTCAGTAATCCAGAAGCATCTTGTTATTTACCCACAGAGAGAGACATTCTGCCTTTAGCATACCCCTTTCCATGAACCCTAAAACAGTTTCAAAAAGTTGACACAGAGTAAGTGAAAAAAACAACTTCAGGCAAAATCCAATTAATTAGAGGAGAATATTTTTCACATGGCAACATGGCAAAAAACAAAGAGTGGAAGATTGTGTGCCAAGGGCTATGTCAAGAAAGATGGAGAGAAGAGCAGGCCAGCTTAAGGTCTTTTCCGCTCACCTAGCTAGTTCTGTACATGCCAATATATCTGCTTAGTCTTGACAATCATCTAATAAAACACAGTGAAATAATTTAGTGAATTCTATTCCTGAACCAGGAGTGATGAAATGTGTTGAAATATCAGCACAGAGGAGAAGGTTTTAACCTCTCTCACTAGAACTACAGTATCCACTCTCAATATTTAACAGCTGAAAAACTGAAGAGAGAAAATCACCTGCCACAGACATGCATCATTTGACTTAGTAATATTTATTTAGACAAGACCTTTGGACAAATATAGCTCTTTAAAGGATATTATAGTGCTGGACACAAAATGGACAGACACATTTCTGAGTAGAAGGACTGAAATGGAGATATAGTGACTGAGTTCTTGGGTTGGATTCCAATGACAGTTCTAGTCCACTAGAAAATGAATTACAAGCCAAGAAAAGATGCTCTTAGACTTTATTATGAGCCACAGAATATCAAAGTCAATTAGAAAGAAGATGAAGGTATCCTTGCATTCAGAAACTGGAATGTAGCATGCCTTTTTCTGTTGACACTAGGACACTTCAAGGCTAAAATATTGAATTTTCCTCTTAGCCGTATTCAAGGCCAACACTTCAGAAATCCCTTCATACACTTTCCTCCATTATAGCCAGAGGATAATCAATACTTTATAAAGATCAACAAGGCTAAGAATGACTGAATTTGGCCCTACATGAAGGCTGAGGAAATATTACACCCTTAGTGTTATTAATCTATAAGGACAGAGTGTGAGAGAACAAGGCTGAGTCAGAGTTCAATGTTTCTATATTTAACTCTGCTGAAAACCACAGTCTCTGCGAACTACTTATGTGGAACCCATTGGCTGTGAACTTTGGCTTCATTTTAATTTTCAAGAAAATTTGACAAGAGTAAATATTTAAAGTGGTAAAAATATTTATGAAGTATTTTGGTTGTTTTGGAAGTTCTTTAATTGCTTCTATTAAGCATTCTTCCTTTGTAATGAAGAATGCATTTTGTTGAATTAGACAGAGATTACTTTCAAGGAATGAAAATCAAGATCTTGTTTCCTATTACTTTTCTCTGGGAAATTCCTATCTCCTATTTCTGCTTCCTTTTTTTCTCCAAGAATACTGAACAGATTTTACTATTGCATATTTTCCTCAGCAAATGCATTTTGTGATTTTTTTTAAATTCCACAAATATATACACCCCATACTTATAACATGGCTTCCATGTTGAAAAACTAAAAAATAATAGTATGGATTAGGACAGTATGGCATCTATCTACCTATATAAACAAGCATTTAGGAACAAAGCTAACATGTTTATAATAAAAACATTTCATGTGAAATGTGTTGTACATATTTATGTATGTTTGTTAACAAAATAACTTCTAAGAACCAAACGTATTTCCATCTCCCACTCCTCCTCTACCACCATCACTCAGTCCCAAACCTGCATTTGGGATAGGGAGTGAAATCATGCAAATATAAAAGGAAGGGTAGCAAGGAGATGTTCACTTGCATAATACTGAATTGTGATTTACAGATAGAAATAAATAAAACTCAATTTCATTAATATGTCCTATTTACAAATGCCTCTGTCTTTATGTGGTTATTTCTTTTTGCTGTTTGGTCAACAAAATCCTCAAAAGGTCCACACCCAAAAGAGTTGTATTGAGGATCTGCTAGAGAATATTTCTTCCTTTAATTTAATTACTTCATTTATAACTCTAATGCAGTTTAATGCTTTATCCTAACAATTCCTAAATTTTGCTTCTTGAAGAGAACTTAATTTAATAGAACATCATCACAATGAACTGATTTAAGCATGATTTATGCATACCTACATAAGATTGTTGGTATAGAAAAGTATCTGCATACATATAATATAATACATATAATAACATATACCTCGGCTAATTTCAGAAGTTCAGTTGAATAGGTGAGTTCTTGTATGGTCTTTCCCTTCTTGCTCTAAGGGTTCAAGCCACAAAGCTAGAAGTGAGCGTGTAAGACAAGTCAAGATAATAAAAACAAAATCCCTGTTCAACACAGATGACAAAGGTTTGTTGTCACATAAGAGTGAGAAAAATATAGAGATGGCAAGATTTTAAAGGTAATATTGCTTGCTTTAAACCTTTGTTTAATATCTGTAATAAAAGCAACTTAGCTATCTGAATCTCCTCCTTCAACCCTCTGTAGCTAAAATGATGTGTGTATATTTGTGTTCCGAGAGAGAGATTTACCACCATGCCAGGATGACACCCATTTCATATAGTATATATTCTGAAATGAATAAATTCTACAACTTCTTCTAATATAAAAAATGGAAATAACTTTATTCAATCTTTAAGGACGTCAGATAATCATTTGTATTCACCAAACATAGTTAAGTTATTAACATGGTAATCACCAAAACATAATTTTACATTTGTTATGAAAATCTTAGGAAAAGATCAAATGATGACTTTTTAACCATCACTATTGGACTAATATTCAGCTTTTCCTAATACTCAAAATTCATTTAGTACTGTACCTGAGGACATCTTTAAAGACAGATTCTCAAAACTACAGAGAAAATGATCATGAATTATTTTCCATGGCCATTAGATACTAACATTCAAATATTACGGCTACTTAGAATTAATTTAAATATAAGGAAAAACTTCTTGACAGTAAGATCTGTGAAATCATTTACTTTAGTAGATGGCTCCTCATTTTCAGAGCCTATAAAAAAGAGTCTGCACTTATGGATGTTTTAAATGCATACTTCAGAAGATTGGACTAGATGATCATTGTGGTGCATTTTAACGCTAAATTCCAATTGTATAGTAGCGATTCAAGAGGCTTCAGGAATCTATGAACTTTTTTATTCAGTCTAATTCTTAAGGCTGAAAAGACTAACTTGGCATCTGTTATTCATGTCTCCAGTGCAGATTCAAAGCATCTTGGATAGAGCTAATTTAGAAAATTATTCAGATATCATAGATAGCCCAAAAGAAAGGGTTGCCAGTCCATTTCAAGATTCAGTTCAATCTGCTGAAATTAAATTTCAAAATGCAGATTGGCTATGTTCTAGATTATCTAAAAAGGTATGTTTTCTTCCATTTTGGATCACCTTTAGAACTCCTCCTTCAGGCAGTTCTAGTTAAATAAAGTATCTGAGAATCTAGAATAGAATGTCTGTGCTTGCCCTGAATACACGTCATTAAAGAGCTGTAGTGGCGCAGTGGTTAGAGTGCAGTACTGCATTCTACTTCTGTTAACAGTCGGCTGCCAGTAAATTCAGTAGTTCGAGTCTCACTAGCTCAAGGTTGACTCAGCCTTCCATCCTGCCGAGGTCGGTCAAATAAGGACCCAGATTGTTGGAGCCAATATGTTGATTTCTGTAAACTGCTTAGAGAGAGCTATAAAGCACTGTGAAGCGGTATATAAGTCTAACTGCTACTGCTATTGCTATTATATTTTCTTTAGACAAAGTAATTTCTCTTTTCTCAAGAACCTATACCTTAGCAGTGCATATGTGTATAAGAAGTAAGTTTTAACAATGAAATGTCATGTGTTTTTCAGTATTAGTCCCTCTTGAACATATGCTGAGCACTGAATTCATTTCCTTACAAGCCAGAATATGCTGAAGCCTATATTCTTGCTGATAATTATCTTGAGGATTACAATGCCTTGCAATCAGATGAAATGTCAGTGCAACACACAAAGATTATAATCTGGCTGTTGCTCAGAAATAATAGGTATATTGTCCGAAATTCTGTCACTTTCTTGCTATTTGATGTATAAGAAGGCAAGTAATGGCCAGAACCACAGACTGCCACGTACAGAAATCTTGCTCCTCTCGGTCATTCAATGGTAACCTTTCATATAGAATACAACTATGCACTCTGTCTTAGGCTGCCCTTCAAAATGGATCAGAATATGTTTGACTTAGCATTTTAATTAGTGCTCAAGGATGGAGAAGCCCTGGGTGCCAATTTGCTTCCAAGTCAAACTGAATGTACTAGTTCAATACATTGCCTTTATATCTCTGAGCTGGACAGAAGTAAAATATTTTGCACAATATTTTGACTTTGTATTTCATGTTTTATTTCCACTTTTTTCACTAAGTTCATTTCATGTTAAATTTTATATTTTCCATATTATTATCTCTAAATAATATTAAAGAGAGTTAGCAATTCATATTTATCCAATTTTATGTGTTTAATTTTCTTTGTCACAATTTAAAGATCCTATCAAATATTCTCTTCTACCAATTATTTATATTTGCTTTTGAGCAGAGATCAATTAAACTTGATTTTTCACAGAAGCAGGCAAATCACAATGTTAGTATAAAATCCAACAGTGATAGCAACTGGAAAGTCTAATAAATTTTGTTGTTGACGTTTTAGCTTCCCATTATAGGTGAGCAAGAGGCTTAATTTTAGTATAGACATTTATTTCAATGGTTTTGTGTCATTTAATTTCTGAGCAATTCACTCCTTGAACTTTTTGAAAGCACTTGGCACTTTTAAGTACTGCCTGTGAAATGGCACTAAATGAAGATTGCATAAAAGAATTCCATCAAGAATTAAGTAAAACTGATCAGAATAATTTTAGTTTTATGGTCATTTTTCCAGTGATTTTAATGAAACCTCTGTATATGTTAGCTGCTAAAATAGTCTGTTGGGAAAAATAAAAAATGGTATATCATCTTTTCAAATATTCTTGCCTGTTATGCTACAAACCTCCAAAATCTTAAATAGGTGCCAGGGTTTTAGAAATCTGTTTTTGACATAACATTCAGCATTAGGTCTCTTCAGGTTAAAACAAAGAATTGTCTTCTGAGATCTGGTCTAATAAGTGAAATCTAGAATACATTCTTCCTCAAATTATGGAGATATTGTTCCTTTTTTACATCAATGGATTAAATCAGATGACTAGGAAGATAATATAATTTAATCAAGATACAAAGAGAAGTCATTTGAGCTTGGCAACGTAATCACAGACTTCTGAACTAGAAACAGTTTTTTTACCATGTAAAGCTGCAAATTCTGAACCACCATTCATTTAACATTCACATTTGTAGGTCCTGCCTTGGAGGTTCAGCACTATAAAGTACTTGCCAAAAGTTTAAAATCTCTCTATATTTTAAAGCAGGTAACATACCACTTGCAGATCATCATTGTGTACCTCATCTTTCTCTTCTAGCTCAGACAAGCTTGGAAATTGGTATAACCCACAGACAGCCTATATTGTGCTTGAATAGAGTTAACTTTGAAATAAACGTAGAGATGACAGATTTAGCCTTAATAAGATTGACCTCATTTCCTTGCAGCTGCAAATTCACTTCATTGAACTTTGCAAATAGTTCTAATAAATAAGCAATGTCATGCCTGATCTCTTTGAGTTCATCACTGAGCAAAGCATTCTTGTCTTCAAAAAACTCCACAACATTGTATAAGGTATGCAAAAAAACTAAAAAGAATATATATATGAAAATTCCAATGGAGGCTTTTGTGTGACCAAGCTTGGTCGATATGGAAAAATGTGGACAAATAAAGATATTTTAGATGCAGAAGGAAAACTGAAATCTAGACGAGCACTGGAAAACCAGGGTAAGAAAATTATGGTGGTCATATTTGCAATTAAAAAATAGATACAATATAGATGCAAAAACAGAAGAATTTGAAATTGGTATGACAGAATTTGATGAAAAATTAATTTAAAAAGTGTACAATTTTTTTGTTGTGTAGGAGAATGGAAGATAAGCAAGTGAAAGAGACTATGATAAATTGGGTGAACATTTTTGGATATCCTATTGATATTGGTAGATGGAATAGCTTATGGGAAAAGAATTTAAGAATAACAAAAGCTGTTTCGTATAAAGAGAATCTATGTAATATGTTTTATAGATGGCATATGATACCATTTAAACTGTCCTTAATGTGCAATGAAGTGAATGATAGATGCTGGAAGTGCAAGAACAATCAAGGTACATATTATCATATGTGGTGGATGTATACATACGCTGAAAAATGTTGGAAAAGAATACAAAAGTGGTTGCAAGAAATGATAAAAACATGAATAGATTTTAAACCTGAAATGCTCTTACTAGGAATTGTACCTGAAATTTTAAATAAGAAATATCTGTACTTGATTGTGGACATATTCACAGCAGCTAGGATTGTTTTTGCACAGAATTGGAAGAATGAAGAAATAATACAAGACGAAGAAATAATAAGAAAAATTTTGGAATATGTGGAAATGGCCAGATTAACACTATTGTTGAAAGATAAAGAAGATACATTACACTTTAAAACATGCAACTGTTGTTATAATTGATTGGACAAGAAATGGAAGGAGTAGGTGTGAAATTGTATTAGCAAATGTAATAGATATTACTGATAGATTGAATACACTACTAGGTGATTGTTTTTACCGATCTACTGAAGCACGTTTTTATACTTTGTCTTGTTTTGTGTCTTTGTTTTGTTTGTTTTTGGAAAATAATAAAATTCTAATTCACAAAAAACTCCACAACAGTGTCAAAAAGATTGCAAAAGTGTCTCACATCGTTGTCTTTTTATAGCCAACAAATTTCTGATGAAAATCTTCATCATTCTCAATACAGGGCTCTCGGAATAGTCGATCATTGAGAGCGTGTACTTTAATTTTGTTCACTGCAGTAATGACAGTGGGTAATGACTTGTACAAGCGATCACTGAGATTTTTTGCAACCAGATGTTCGCGATGAATGACACAGTGAAAGACATTCGGCACTGGTTTTTTTCAAGTAAGCAACACACCCACGATAGCGACCAGTCATTGATGGTACTCCATCAGTTGTACAAGCAAGTATGTTGGTAAGTGGAATTTCCTTGTCTTTGAAAAACTGCTCAACAACATGAAATA
>JANHFO010003558.1:61960-82314 GCA_032468095.1 Pareas carinatus | reverse complement strand
GCCCAGAACCGGAAGTCCGAGGCCTTATTATCGGGGAGGTCTTATTTTCGGGGGAGGCCTTATATTTCAGTGAGAGGCAAAACTGTCAGTAGGTCCTAATTTCAGAGGATGTCTTACTTTCGGGGAAACAGGGTAGGTTACATCAATGGAAAATATTATGTGGTGTAGCTACCTATTCAGTTTCAAAGGTCTTAGATTAGAAGTCTCCAACCTTGGTCCCTTTAAGCCTTGTGGACTTCAACTCCCAGAATTCCCCAGCCAGCAAGGGACCAAGGTTGGAGACCTCTGCCTTAGATGATGACATGGCAAACAGGAAGGGCAGATTTACACTACACAGCAACCTTTATATCTCCCTCCACGATTTCTGCATCAGGAAACCTTCTGTATCGCTCCTGGTTTGAGGCATGTTTATCTACTTAAATACCACTAAAATGGATTCCCTAACTTTCAATAGTATACCATAGGGCAAAACATTTTGAAGTAAGGTACCTTAATGGGTCAACTTACAGAATGCATCCAAAAACTGAGATTCCCATGGAAATGGAATTTGCCAAATTTTATAAAACATTTTATGACATAAAAAGGATCACCAAGCGGTTAACGATATAATACAAAATTTCCTATGCTGATGTTTGAGTGTGCTTTACAGTTCAACGCTGGTTATTTTTAAGGCAGATACATACCCTGTTTCCCCGAAAGCAAGACATCCTCCGAAAATAAGACCTACTTAGAATTGTGCCTCTCAATGAAAGATAAGGCATCCCCTGAAAATAAGACCTCCCCAATAATAAGGCGTCCCCTCCAGCACAGCTGGAGCAGACAGGAAGTGCGACGTTTCAAACTTCCGGTTCTGGGCCGCCTCGGTGGAAAAATAAGGCATTTCCTGAAAATAAGGCCTAGCTCATCTTTGGGTGCAAAAATTAATATAAGACAATGTCTTATTTTTGGGGAAACACAGTATCTGAATGTATCCCGACTTTTCCAGTAAAGGCAATATAATTAGAAGCTCTGTCATTGTTGAACGCATTGACGGTTGGTTGGTTTCCAATGCTTCCTGCCAGCTTCTCACAAGAAAACTCAATGGAGAAGCTAGCAGGAAGTCAGAAGTTGCCTCCTCTCCCACTGCTTTTTTGCTCACCCAATAGTCATTCTGTTGCTCTGTTGAGGCAAGCGCTCCATGGCATGGGACCAGGATATCTGCAGGAATGCCTACTACCAGCCAATATCTCCCACGGGCCAGTACGCTCGCACAGAGAGGGCCTCATCAGGGTGCTGTCAGCCAGACAATGCCGGCTGGCGACCCCCAGGGTGAGAGCCTTCTCTGTGGCAGCTCCAGCCCTGTGGAACGAATTTCCCCCAGAAATACGAACTATTTCAGATCTCCAGGCCTTCCGTCGGGCCCTTTAGACCTTACTATTTACCCAAGCTAGGTTGTCCTGAGCGCTCTCTGACTTTTAATTTGGTTTTTAAATTTCTAAATGGTAATTTTAATTATTAATCAGTCAATTATTTAATGTTTTTTAAGGGTCTTTTAGTATTTTTGTCTATTTGTGTTTTTACTATGGCTGTACACTGCCCTGAGTCCTTCGGGAGAAGGATGGTATAAAAATTAAAATAATAATAAAAATAAAGAAGTAAGTAAGTGCATGTGCAGTCAGTTCGTTGTCTGTGTAAGTGCATGTGCAGTGGTCTTTATTTCAAAAAATGTTAAATAACTTGGTTAAAAATTAATATTCTGAAAAATAGTTTCTTAGTGAGCGTCTAGATGGCAAGACCAAGGTGTGTAGCTAGTTTCATCTTTCTAATGTTGATGGTGTTAGAGATATCATGATAAGTCAGATAGTCAGTCAGTCAGTGAATCTATAAATGAATGAATAAATCGTTTTTGAACCATATTTATATAGATTATTCATTGTCATATGTGTGCATTGCACCAAAAATAAAATATTACATATACTGTAATTTATCAAAATTCTTGCTGCAAGTTACATTTCTCAATGTACCACCTTGGTTCTTTTATAACTTGTGGACTTCAGCTCCCAGAATTCCTGAGCGAGGCATGCTCGATCAGGAATTCTGGGAGTTGAAGTTCACAAGTCATAAAAGAACAAGGTTGCCTACCCATGTTCTAGACAATGAATAATGAGTGAGTTATATTCAAAGACACATTCAATTGTTTAAATAAATCAATTTAACATCACTGGACTATTTATTCCAGAAATACCTTATAATATATGAAAATTCATATGGCAAAAAATCCAAATGATGGTATCATGTTGGTAAAGACATAATATGACAAATATAAAAAAAATTTATGATCTGCCAAACCTGCTCTATGAGGCATATTGACTGACGTTTTCTAATGATAGATCTGGTGCTCATTTATACACTTACACTGAAGAAAGAATAAACATTTGAAAAAGGCCTCACTTTTTCCTTTGTCTTGCATCCAATAGGAGTTAACTGCTATCATCTACTAGTCATTTTTTACTCTTTGAAATTGCATAGACAGACATACTTCGAAATTATCTATCCTCAATCTGTCCCTTCAGGTCCCCCAATAATGCATCCACTGACACTGTAATCAATTATATCCACCTTGTTTATTTATTAAATTTATATGCCGCCTATCTCATTGTCCTTGGACGGCTTCTGGCCATCCCCTTCTTCTCTTTACTTTCACTTTTACCAGCATTATAGACTTCTCAAAGGAGGTGGATCTTCAAATAATGCATCAAAATGTATTATTGTTATTATTATTTAATAGTAATTTCTTACTTGCTATTTAGGCAATTTAAATAGAAAAAAGTTCTTCCAAAGACATATCTAGTTAAGAGTTTAACACTTTAACACTCATCATAGGGAAGCTCCAAAAGAAGAAAATGTGTTGATTTTCCAAAATTGGATACTTGTATATGGATTTTTAAACAGCTTATTGCAAGTTTCATTTGAGGTAATATTATTTTGGCATGGAAATTTAAGCTTCAAATCAAACAAAAATATCAGAAAATTTATACTAACATTTACTTGTCACCCAAAGTATAATTACTTGAAACTTTTATTATGGGGTGTTTCAGCAATCAATTCATTGCTTCATGCATATATTATGAGGGCCTAATGTAATATAAATTAAAATGTGCTGTATATCCTTAAGTCCCAGCATACACATTTGGCTATTTTGGCATGATAACATTCCAAGATATATGAATAAAAAAAGATAATGTCTTCTTCAAGTCAAGTTTTGTTTTTGATGTCCACATGGGCAGGAAGAAATTCTTTTCTTGGTAATAATATAGAAACGGTATGCTACCACCTTATCATGCAACTTTTAAAAGTTTTTCAACTTTCCATTTTAGTTTATAGCCCTGAAATTCTTTGATGATGTGCCATCCAAATCTTAATGAGGCCTTTTTTTGACATTGAGCCACATTTAGCACATTGCCGCTAATTGGACAGAAACAGGTATACAGATATTGAAAATGTATGCACACGTTTATGTATGGTATTATTAAATGAAACATCTCTGCAACATCTATGTTTGCCTTACCTAACACAAGTATTCTCTAAATATCTCATTTTTCTCAGAGAAAGGAATTAAAATACAGGCTTTTATATAAAATAAGTTCCCCTTGTGTTCTTATTTCTGTTGTACCAGTTTTACTGAAAGAAATATGATTTCCACTAAAATTAATTTATTTTGAATTTGGATGGTGATGCTATCTTACTGCGATAAGTCAATAGAACACTAAGAATAGAGACAAGTGATAACAGTGGATTTTGCTATTTTATATCTGACTGAGCAAAATATGACAGTACTTTTAAAACTGGCTTGCAGAAAGTTTGCTTTCTTTTTATTTTATTTTATTACTTTTTATTCTGATGTCCAGGTTGATAATGTTGAATCAATACTTTTTTTTAACTTAGCAGGACATTTACTGTTGCCCCTACAATGGATCAAAAATATTTCACAGGACAGGAGCAAAGTCTCAGCAAAGTCACCATTCAATATATGTCTTCATTTTCATGTAACACATTCTTTTTTCCTTATTATGATAATAGATGGCTCAGAAGAATTAAGCCATCAACAGACCTAAATGTTTCAATGCATTTAGAATTCAATAGGGATTTTAATCCGACTCAGTTAGTTAGAACAATTAATCAACAACTTGCCTCTAGAAGTTGTGAATGCTCCAACAATGGAAGTTTTTAAAAAGAAATTGGACAGCCATTTGTCAGGTATAGGATCCTTTCCAACTCTGTTATTCTGTTAAAAAGCAAAAACATAAAGCAACAAAATATTGACTCCTCCATTCTGAACACAGAAGGAAGCCTATGTACATCTAGTAACATTCATCAACAGTTTTTAAATGTTATTCTAATTGTTTAATTCTAGTTCATAAGTAGAGGATGGGTTTTTTAACAGAATATGAGATTACTGTAGTTATCAGATCAAAATATGAACTGAACTTTGTAGAAATAGTTCATTTAATAAGATTATGGCAAAAAGGTGCACATTATGTTAGTTTGTTTATTTGCTGGTTTAATTTATACCCTATCTGGTCTGCTGATTAATCAAGATATTACAAAATGTTAAAAACAACAAAAAATAAGCAGCAGAAAACAGATTAAAATGAATTATAAATAAATACTACTTAGTATTCCACTTTTCACAATTAATCAACAACCTCTGCCCATTTTTCATCTAAAACGAAAAGAGATGAAAAGCTAGGGAATGAAGAGATATACGAGAGGACACCCATATAGCTGACATTACTTGGAAGTGAAAAGAAGATTGTTCAAACAAATAAGGCAAATCTTATTTATTTAGCCATTTTTGTACACTGGATGGGTAAACTTTGAAGACCAAAATCACACTTTGGCCTTTGAAAATATTGAGTGCTGTTTCCAAAGCTGTTCCAATTGCTGCCAAACTAGGGTGTGGGAATTATTGTGGGCCTCTGGATAGCTGGCCTTCAGGAGTTGAGAAGTTCATGGGGCCAGGTGTAGAAAACCACCCAGGCTTCCATGGCTACCACACTTCTGCAGTCTGGTTATCTATTTGGTTCTCAAAACATTGGTTCATTGTTTTGGCTCAAATGGCCTTCTCAGACTTATCACCGAAGTGTGTTCGAAAGCTATATTCCAAGATATAAGCTTTGAAGAAACCCTGAAGGCCCAAAAAAGAGGAATTGGAAGGTGGATTCATGAGGAAGATAACCCAAGTCTTAGCCAATAGAAACGCTGTTGTCCTTAATCAATAGAATGGCTTTTTTCTGATTGTGCTCTGAAAACTGTATTTTAAATAAACACTCTGAAGAAGAAAGGGTCATACATCTTTGGATCATCCTAATGAATGGACTCTGATTCCTTCACTATGGGACCAGTGTTTTTTTTGCAAAAAGAAAAAAAAAGTGTCGGAACTCAAGGACATTTTTTTTGTCATGGAACAGTATTCTGGCACTTTTTTTCACTCGGTAGGGGAAAGCCCAGCAAGTGGGGGGTGCCTCCCAAGGAGCCAGCCAAGCTAGCCGTAAATGGTTGCTCTTGGCTGGATTTGCACAAGGATTGTCAAAGTTTTGAAAAGCGTTTCCTTCCCCCCCTCCCAGCTGGACTTTTGCATACTGGTTGAAAAAATGTGCGGCTGTTCTGGTGCATTCCATGACAATTAAAAAAAAAGTCCTGTATGGGACACAATGTAGCAATGTAGAAAAAACCATTGCACAAAAGACCTGTTGTAAATGTACACTAGTGGAATTTTTGAATGAATATACCATTAAAAAAGTAGGATGAAGCCAATGACTTATATTTTGCAAAACAATACTGCGAGTAATGGAGTGCTTCCAGCAAGACACCATTTTAAGTTTAGACATCAAGAGAAGCCCAACATAGTTAATTACCTTCAGTCTATTTACTTTTTGGAGTGGTTAATTTTAATTTTTGGTTCACAAGAAGTATTGGTGACTTTTATGGCCATATTCCCTTTGGTGATGAAGAACAGAGACAGTGAATTGTCGGTTTTGTAGTGACAGGTCACACTGGATCCTGCCCTTGCTTTCAGATGCTAAAAAAATAGCACAAATGTTTTACTTAGAAACTTCTCATGGACTACATCCTTGTGATAAATGCATCACATCTCTCTTTTGTCAAAGGTGGGGAATCATGATCTTTTATGACATGTGGACTTCAACTCCCAGAATTCATGAACCAGCCATAAAATAAAATGTTTAAGCCAATGTTATACCCAGATGCAGATTATTTTCACAGTGTATATTTAAATCTTCGAGAAGAGACCATAGTTAGAGAGTTAAGATGGTTGACCTGGATATAGCTGCATCTGGGTCAGAGAACCATTATGAGTTTCTTGAGCTTCTAACTGTTTCTTAGGCTTAAACAGTGTGCTGCTTAGCTTTTCTGTAGAGGATGGATATTAACAGCTCCACTAAACAAAGTATATCACTAGGAATAAAAGAAAACAAAGGCCAATCTACTCCCAAAAAAGTCCTTTTGTTTTAGTGCAGACTTTAATTGAAGAAATGTGTTTTTTTTAAAAAAAAACTTAGCCAGGTTTTCAAAAGCATGTATTAGTCACTAACAATATAGTTTCATGCATATGCTCAATATTTAGGCAATTTACTATTTTTATCTTAATTAAGATATATCTTTTCAGCCAGCAACAAGCCAAGTCATCTGTACTGTCATTATGTTAGTTCGGCTCTAAATTCATGGGTCTGTCTGGCATTGGGGGATGCTTCTTAAGATAATTCTTTAAAATAATCTTATGCATGTGCAGTTTTATTTTTCTGATGGTTCTTTAAGCAAAAGGAATTTAGCAAACCGATAAGCATATCATTTATATTATATCTTTTTAGTGCTGTGGCATGCTTCAGCATTGTCCAGATTTTAACGGGCATCGTTGACAGTTCTAATAGGCCACTTCCTGACCCAGAATATTTCTTCCCCAAAGGTTTAGCTCTAGTTTCATGCAAATCTCTGTGTAGGTCCTCTGTGCTGCAGTTTAAAAAATGACTTGTCTTCTGTTCCAGTATGGTGTCGAATCTATTTTCCATGTTGAGAAAGTTTTTTTTTCCTTTTCTGATGTAATTATCTGTATTTCTGGTTCATTCTCGGGATGTTTTAGATTTTTTTCCCTTAGAATTTTGTGTAGCGGTACTTAGAACCTTTTTTGTGACTGTGAGGTAGCTGAGGGTAATGCTGACATTTCTTTGCATTTTTGCATTTATCCATCTGTATCTTCAAATGTTCTAATCATCCTTCCTGATCAGAAAATCTCAGTAGGATGAAATTCTTCCTAGGATTTAACTGAAGCAAGAGGAATTAGGGATACTGCAATTTATTGGACAAATGGGCATAGGTTGTCTTTATTTAGTAACCATCATTGGAACCTGCAACTCAGTCTCTAAGCTTCGTGGTTGCTAAGTGGAAAAGCACATGACTGTGATGAGCATGTGACCTTATTCTTCTTTAGGCAAAGTGCTGTAGTGGCTAAACAAAAAAGATCACATGGCATGTGTTATGTATTGGGCCTAGCTAATGCAAATCTTTGATTCATTGCTGGCAGTCGGGCCTGTTGTATGCCCCAGACTTCCTGTCTCCGGGGTCATTTGGGTGGGAGTTTTTCTTGCATTTCATTGGTTGCCGCCTAGTGACTTATCAGGATAAATAGAACTGTACAGCAATCCTTGCTGCTTCTGTACCTGTTAATACTTGTAAATAAGCCTGTTCCTGTTTCAACCTCCTTGCCTCTTCCATGCCTCGATAAACCGAGTAGACAACAACATGATTTATGATTTTCATTCCACAATCTCTATTAATTCTATTAGCCACAAACTGATTGAGAAGCAAGTAGACGGCAATAATTTGACTGCAGAATGCTGCAAGTCATAAATGCAAGGATTGGTCATAAAACTATTCTTTACAATGTCATAACTTTTGAACAGTTGATAAACAAGGCAGTTGACAAGCAAGGATTACCTGAATAATAAAAGAAGGGATTATACATACATAAACTCATACATCCACACCTTGTCCACCTTGGACCAGGTGACCCAATAGGAGAATGTGAAAAATGGCACAAGGTAGAATTCTATGCAGGAATTGCAGCCTGGCCCTAGCCCACCATCTTCTGACATAGCATAGTTGAGTGGCAATGAAATTGTCTCAATTGCACAGCAAAGTATTGTGGGAACCCAGGAGGATGGAGCTAATCTGTAAGTGGCACATATATGCAGATACCTTGATATGTAGTCATTGGCTCCAATAACAGTTGATTAATAGGATAGATAAGCAATAATTCTGACAACTAATACAATTAACACAGAAGATCTTTAGATTCCAAATGCAATGATTCCAGCTTTAGCATATGCCAATTTACCATTAACACTGCACTATTCCACCAATTTAGTAGACCTTTCAATATTTTCTTCACCAAGTTAGTCTATGGAGTAGTTTAAAATGTGTGAATTTACACCCCAGAATTCCCCCACCATCATGAGCACTGTGGAATTCTGGGTGTTGATCTACATATCTTAAACTTGCCAAGATTGAGAACATTGCTATGGAAGTAACAATTTCAGCTCTGCCTTTGTTCACAAGGATATCCAGTTAATTTCTAATTCTACTGGTGTGTAGCCAGCCATTTCATATCTGCTCTCAGCTGTTGTCTTTTTTCATTTGTAATGATGATTGGGATGGTAATAGTAAGGTTTCTGATTTTGACGGGTGGAGGGGGGTGGAAGTAAGATGGTGCTAAAGCGTTCATTGCAGACTTCTTGTGAATTTGTCTTCATTGTTCTTCAAACACACACTCTGCTATTACTAATCCTGTCAGTGAAACCCATGCTTAAAAGGCTTTATCACCTACCCCAGTGTCTACATTTGAACAGGATTATTAACACAGTAAGATTGTGACTATCCATTCTCTCCCACTTGGCAGAACAATCATGATAGTAGGAATTAGTCTCCTTTGAGAATTCTTATGAATTTTGAAGCTGGTTCCAATGTGAGATGAATGCTCAAAAAAGTCAAGTCAATGTTTTTGGCAAGGAGTAGGATATTTGCATAACTACATCAACTGTAATAAGAATAACAAAGCATTATTTTCTGCCACCATGGCATCTAATAGTGCTAGCTAGCAAAATCTTTCTAAACAATGTGAAATCACCTTTAGTTACCCTAAAATCCCTAAACTTTGATACTATGTTGTGAATGTGTTAGTCATAATCAGTATTGCTACTTGATATTCGGGTGACACGTCCAGTCAGGTGAAACTTTTTCCAGTTTTAATTAATTAATGAACGAAGAGTATTGTAGACAATGCATATTGGGTTATTATTCTGTAAAATGTAAGGAAAAAATCAGACTGGAAAAGGCTGTTTTATAAGAAAACATGCTTCCAATACTTACTCATATACTATAATTCCATAAGAGAGAGGAGTCGCTGCTAAGATGGGATTTCTAGCCATACTAAGGAACTGGTTCTCCTTCCCAGTTACCTGTGTTACACATTTTAACCAATCAAAATACTAATAGTTAGCCAATTAATTTACGTATATAGAAAGCAAAATCATTATAATGACATTGTAAGACCTTTATAATGGCAGAAATACTATGTCTTCGAGAGAGCAAGAGATCCGGTGATTGGAATAACCACATACATTGCTGGGGATTCCATATTTCATCAGAAATTTTCACTGCAAACTTTGAGTGACGAAAAGTCCATTGGGGGCCTCTGTAGTTCTGCTATACTGAAAAATACAAACTTGAATTGAAAAAAAATGCTTGATACTAGAGCAAAGCTGGGACTGGAATATTTATTTCCTTTTCAATGAATATTCCTGTACCTGCCCTTCTCCTATATACATCCACAGCATTGAACTATGTGGTGCTAATCCCTTTGATGGGTTTCCCCAGAGCCGTGGTGGTGCAGTGGTTATTGCAGTATTGCAGGCTGATTCTGCCAACTGCCACCAGTTTGATCCTAACCAGCTCAAGGTTAAATCAGCCTTCCATTCTTTCAAGATCAGTAAAATGGAGACCCAGAAATTTTGGGGACAATATGCTGACTCTGCAAAGGGTTCTTAATGCAATTGCTATTGTTATTCACACTTAACTGAGAGCTAGCTCAATTGAGCTCCATTTTCTATGTATATAAGAAGTGGTTGCCATTTCATCAAGCTGAGATGGTCAGGGATACTCCATGTGGTTTTCTTGGCAACAGTACAGAAGTCATTTTCCATTATCTTCTTTTGGAATACTATTTTGATTTTCCAGTCAAACTTATAGCCATGATATATCCTTATGGTTTCTTATATAAGTAGCCAGGTCTAATTCTGCTACACTATTTTTTTTAATCAGCAAGTTTAGCATCTGATGTGGAGTCACTTCTATAGAGGTAATGTATTATATTATAAATATCACATTTAAGTAGAAATTTAAGTAAATCTGGATATGTATTAAGATTCTTGTATCCTGTTACGTTCTGTAAACATAAAAGCATTCTCTACCTCTAGAAAAACATTGAAAAGTGAGCAGGTCCATAACTCTGTGGAATCTAGTTCAGTCTACAGAATTACTTTATTTCAGGTTGCAGAACTGGGAAAGATAGTTTGTCAGAGACCTTCATATATGGTTAGAAGTACCAGAACATGTACCATTGGCAGATAAGAGTGGCTGGTCTCCATGAAGGTTTTTCTTTCAATATAGCAATTTCTTGGAGTCAGCAAATTTTACATATCACAGTTTCCAACCAATACTCAGTTAGAGTTTTTTTACTATTGTCCTGCACCTGTTTACGCAGTAGCACTAATAACCTTTATAGGAGCAAAAGATGTGTAGATCTGAGATAGGGCACTGACATGACCCATCATGATGTGGAGCTTCTATCAGTCCTAGATAGCCAAGATAATGAACCCCACACATAACTGTCGCTCAAGAAATAATGCTGTGATTGCAATTTCTCAGATTTTTTTTACAACTAAAGGGAAGGGACCTCCTACCTCAACCTGTTTCCCTGTTTTGAAGCTTTCCACATCCCACGAGAAAGGGAGGTGACATACATCCTCAACTTACGACCATTCATCAGTAACCATCTGAAACCATCTGGTACACCCCTGACCTCTCACAAGACCTATCACAAGTTCTTCACCTGATGTGACTCACACCTGACCTTTCACATGACCCATCACTAGACCCTCACTTGAGGTGACCCTCCCATCACAAGGCCTATGCAGAACATTATCACTGACATCCCCTAAATTCCACTGAATTTTATCTAGCCTGGTAACAAAATGTTTGGAAACCAACCCACAAGCTCAAACTCACTCTCAACCATCGGAAAATACAACAGCACTGAAATAAGTCACTTTGAAAGAGAAGGCAGACGTAGGACAGAGTCTTGGCTGCACTTTTTCTACCATCTCAAAGAGTAAGAACAACATTACAAGCTATTCTATGTCTTCTTGCCTCCTGCTTTACATCCTTGCTGGTCTGCACCAATCTCATCAATTTCCTAAGCCAAGGCATATCAAGATGATTTATTTTCATAAACTGTGCATACAAGAAACATATCGCTCTTTGTCTACTTTGTTTATAAACAAACGCATGATGGTATAATGTGGTTCCAGGAAAACACTACACCAGGCAGGAAAAGAAAGGACTTGGGTGAGAAGCAGAAAATAAGGAAGGCTGAAAGAGCTGTGTTTGAAATGGTTATGTAATGAGTTGTAAATTACCCTGCAAAAATTCAACAAGTATCAGAAAACAAGGCCTTCATGTCTTCAAACCTGGCTGAATAAAGAGAAATTATGTTAAAAATAGTTAAAATGTCCTATGGAGAACAGTTTGTAGATTATTGTCCATCTCTCCAAAATAGTAAATTTGTGGGGGCACACTTCTGCCAATGGGCACATACACTAACACTGTATCACTCATTCTATTAATTATTGATTATTAATAAATGCAATGATTAATACTTGGAATTACTTCTCATACTATAGAACCATTACTATTCGTAATATCAGTAATAATATTGTAGCAGCTTTACTGCACAGACTGCATTATACAGACACTATGTCACTTATTTAATAGGTTAATATAGTGGATTTGCACTTTAATTTAATATTATATTCACTCTAAGTTATTTCATGCAGATCAGATTCAGAACGTAGTTTGAAGAATCAGTGGATAAAAAAGATTAAATAAAAATCCTTCTTGCTGGCACTGAATGATAAAGACTCTAGGCTCAGATTTAAAATTAGGAATAGATGTATAATAATGTTAGATGAATAGTTAAACTCTTGATACTACTAGCATTTCCTGTGCAAGGCAAGCCTTTCTTTTGATGATCATTGCTTTTCCATATCAGCAATATTGCTCCCTCCAGGATCCAGTACTGAAAAATGTAGGTAAATCCAGAAATTAGAACATACATGTCGTCCTCAACTTACATGAGTTTGTTTAGTGACCATCTGAAGTTACAATGGCACTGAAAGAAGTGACTTATGACCATTTTTCACACTTACAGCTGTTGCAACATCCTTATGGTCACCTGATCAGAATATGAACACTTGGCACTTGACTCATATTTACGACAGTTGCCATGTCCCTGAGTCACACGATCCATTTTGCGACCTTTGGACAAGCCAAGTCAATGGGGAAGCCAGATTCACCTAACAACCTTGTTACTAATTTAACAATTGCAGTGATTCACTTAACAAACGTAGCAAGAAAAATGGTAAAATGGAACAAAACTCATGTATCAAATTTATCACTTAGCAACATAACTTTTGTTGCTCAGCTGTGTTTGTAAGTTGAGGACTACATTGAAAAATAAACAGCATAAAATAGCATAAATGAAAAGTATATAGCGGAGTGCTTTCTAGATTTGTTCCTTTGGCTTCATGTCTTGTTTTCTTCCAGTGAAATTACTGGATCTGAATTCTAGATTCTGGTAAAAGAATCCCCCTGCCTTGGATCTATTGCTTGCTACTGCTTTCATTCCCTGCCATCAAAGGATCGCAAGGTTGGGCAGTTAGATCTGGAGATCAGGTAAGGTACCTTTTCACCTGAACTGCTGAGTCTAGATCTGATTTCTTTTTTTTAATGCAAAAATAAATAAATAAATAAATAGGTAGATCCACATTCATTTCCTTAAGCCACTTTCTCGCTACATCCTTTCCTTCTTAACTATTCTAAACAGGGAATGCTAGTATTTTTGAACGTTTATTACTGGAGTATACAATACCTATGATTTTCTTAGGCTTTCTTAACCGGCAAATGATGTTGTAAGATTGTGGGTAGTGGCAGCATGTGGAACAGAATCATTTTAATTTGTCCCATCTGGCATATTAACATTAATAAAAGATGTTTAAAAAGAAAGATGCTTTGAAAGGCTTTCACCTACTGATTTAACAAGATAATAAGAAAAGCTTGCAATCTGCTGCTCTATCTAGCTGATAAGAATAAGAAGGAGCTTAAGATGATGCCCAGGGAGATTAACCTCTGAATCACTGATATTAAAAAGCCTGCTGATTTCAAGCCAGGAGTGGAAAAAGTAGTTCTTAAAAACCACTTATTTTTGATTAATTGAGTAAATCCTCCTATACAGAATGTATATAAAGCTAATTTAAACAATATTCCCAACCATCTAGGGATATTTAGGCAACCAGGTCACTGCAAAAATTTGAGCATTCTTAACCTCAGAAATCATGCACAAAGGATACCTCATGCTGTGTTATTAACAACTCTTTAATTGTCCCATTAACATTTAACTATCAAAGACTTCTATTTTAAGACTACACTAAGGGAGTAGAAAACAATATTAACTCCACTGGCACAGTTATACCCAAAGTTATTGTAGTTATTTGGATTAAAATTTTCTGTGCCTGTTAGCATTCTGGGAAAGGTAGAATGATTTGCTGCTGTGGTATAGTACCGTATTAAAAATGAATGAGGATGCCGTAGTTACCTATCCCTTAGGAACAACTTCAAATAAAACAAAACATTGAGAAAGTAAGATCAGTTTAAAAGCCATATGATACAAACTTTTCTCTACCGTTATAAGCTTCCTTCAGTTTAAATCAGGTAACTGGTACAGAGATGGATGAAAATGAATTGTAGCATGAATTCTACCGTGAATTTAAGTGTTTCTGTACTAAACCTACACCAGATGGATGAAGGGAATTTATTGGTTGGGATGAAGTCAAGGGGAAAAAAATTTATGATATTGGAATATGGAATAAGACAGTGCTTTTTCTGTCCTAGAATGCACCGGAATGAAGTTTCAGCACCATTTTTGCCTTAAATACCATAAACTAAATTTATGTTAAGAACTGAATATATAATTTTTTAAAACAAAAGATTAACAAGATGTGAGTCCCAGCATCCTTTTTCTTACAAAAAAAGCACTGGAAGTAGTACTGATTTTCTTTTAAAAAAACCTAGATGAGGGCAAGGGGATTGTTGTGACATGTTTACAATAGCTCTTGATTCCTAGAAGATGCCAGAGACCCTTTCTGCATGGTGCTTCCGATGGCCATTCCATGGTTGTATGGCCAGTCCAAGAAATGCCAGGGGAAAAAACTCTACATTGGAATGGAAATGTTGATGTGTATATTGCTAGTTGGTTAGCCATCGAAGATATATAAGTCATATTTCTCATTTTTCTTTGTGTGCATACTAACATAACCTCTTCTAAGGGAGTATGGAAGAGGGAGGGGCAAGAGAACAGGAAGGGGAAGGAGAGGGGAGAGTGGAAGAAATAAAAGAGAAAGGACAGACAACTAGGAGTCAAAGCAAATACAATGGAGACATAGCAATGCCATTTCATAAACACAGATGTCTAAGGAGCTGGATTCTACTAGCACTGTGCCTAATTTGCCTCCGGTCTGTGCTTTTTAAACATTCCCTATTATTTTATTTGAAAAGAAATTGTGCTTTTTGTTTTCACCAAAGATGGCAAACTTAGGGGACTTTTATGGGTGGAGCAGGAAATCTTTTAGCCTTTAGTCACGAGATGATCCAAGAGAATGTGTCATTGTCATATTTCCTTATATGAACATCTCCCTGGCAACCTGCAATGTCCCTGGTTTACCACATTTCAATTACATCCCAAGAGAGAAATCATTAAAAAAAAAACCTCGTATGGAGGGTTTTTTTTCAGATTAGAAACTAAGGATAGTCAGAGGAATTGCAATGGCCAGCACTAGCAGCACACTTTCCTCTTTTGCTCTCCAAGGCAAATCAAAAGTTCTTGTAGAATGAAGTAAAAATACAGTTGCCTGTCTCACAAGAGAAGAAAACTTTCAGGAATTACCTGGCACAGGTATTACACAGATTTTAACCCTGATATGCATTTGGCACTTGTGTTCAGTTCTATTATTCTGAAATTTTCCCAGTACATTTCTTTCTTACAATTCCATGTAACTTCAATTCCTCCTTGTCGTCATCGTCGTCCTCGTTCTCGTCCTCGTCCTCCTCTTTCTCCTCCAATTTTATAGTTCATACCCAATTCTTGGGATTCTCCTTCTTAAACTAAATACGTTAAAGGATGATTAGCTTACATTTGCCAACCCACACTATGTTAAAGTGTTGTTTTCCCTTCTCTGCAACAAGAGTACAAAAAGAGAACAAGAGAACTGTTTGCTGTTCATAGGGATATAGGGACATAGGGACATAGGGGTGAGGCTGTAAAATATTGATTAGCAAATGGAGCAGGATATGTGAGGGACTACCTCTCTACAATGGCTTTTCCCATTTTATTAGATTGGACAAAGTGGGCAAGTTTTGCATCTCATTGGTGAAGCAGTGTCACTTGGAGGTTCCCAGGAAAAGTGTCTTCTTCAACATGGCTCCTGTCTTGTAGAGTAGTCTCCTCCATGACACAAGTATCGCTAAGCTTCATTAAGGCTGCATTGGGACCAGGGAGTTAATGATGCTCTGAATTTGCTGAGGGTGTGTTTGTTATGCTGTTTTTCAGGGGACTTAACTTGGTCCTTCTTCAATGGATTGTGGATCTGGGCTTGCTTTTACCTTTGCTCACTGCCAAGAGAACCTTGGAGATGTAAAATAAATAAATAAGATCTATTTCCCCAATTATAATATTATTCATTTGTCACTGTCCTAACATTTCGATAAATAAGATGATTTATCGGTAATGTGAAAACCCCAACTGAATATCCCCCTCTCCTAGATCAGAATAATTATTTCTTTCTTTATATAAAAATTAATTGAAGAACTTGTATGTTAGGGAATTCATAATAACTGAATAATACGGAGAAGAAATGTTGTTTAATTTCTTGTTTAGTTTCATAATAATAAATTATATGTATGCAAGTTACATACGGAAATGTTTAGAAAATTCACATTATGTTATTGCTCAGTTGTATTAAATGCCCTTTATTTATAGATAGGAAGGAATGGATTGATCTGAGGGAGGATTGCCTTTTCTGTACACGTACGGCCACTGTCAGTGACTGAGTACATAATTTTATATCCCAAAACAGCCTTTAGCATTCTACTTTTTCTGGTAAGCAGCTGCAAATTTTCATGCAAAGTAAACAAAATCTGCTTATGCATTTGATAACTTTAAAAATCACTAATGGATTACTTGAGTCTTCCTCTCTAAAATGACTGAATTGCTGAATGGAGTTGTACAAGTGACCCACACAGTAGAGTTTTCTCATATAGAAAATTCAGTGCCTCTCTAGAATTAAATCTAAGCAGCATTCTTTTTGCGTTTGTGTGTGACACAACTCCATTCTTGAAATCCTATCCCGCTCTATCTAATGCCCTTGCTATTCCCGTATGGAGCAGAGGGGGAACTGGATCAGGCAACTTTATAGCTCTGTAACATGCTTCATGAGTGGCTGAGACTAAGACTTGTTTTCATTTTCTTGTAAGACGCTAAATTTCTTCATCAGGAAACAATAGATCACATCATAAAGCATATGAAATATACATGAAAATTATTTTACTTCAGGGTGGGGAAAGTCTGTTTTGTGAACACAGTAATTTCCATTAGCAGAATAAATAGAATGCTGAGAAAAAAATGATAACAAAGAAACAATGCTGGTAACATAGTGGTGAGAATGCTGAGACAGTAAGAATAGAGGGTATGGCTGTTTACTGAAAGTATAGGTTTTTATTTAGAATATCTATTTTCATCCGGTTACACAGAATGCATATTCTAAATGCATTTGGAACTGCAATCTGAGCAGGTCTAGCAAAGATTCATAAAGAGATGAGGAGAGTGTTTAATAAAGAAGACTGAAATACCCCCAAAATTAGCTCACAAAAAAAGGTAGCTTTGTGCATGCATTTCCAAAATATTATGCCACATGGCAACATCCTCATTCATCTGCTCTTTGCTTATTTTACTTATATCCAAATTTTTAGCCCCAGTAGGTCTCAAAGCAACTTGAAAGCAAGGTTGTATTTCCTGTTTCCTGGTGTCACCTATTAGTTCACACTGAGCTATCAGAAGCATGCCAATATGAAATTCTGAAGTTAACTAAAACTTCTAAGCAACTTACAATATATTAAAAAGGGGTTAAAAGAATGAAAAAGGGAAAAAACAGAAAATGTAACTAAGCCGATTATGAGTTGCTTGTATATAGATTTCCTTATTGCATAATCGCAGCTGCAGGAATTTGCAAAACATTGCTTATGGTTAAGAATCTCTGGAAACTTCAGCCAATGCAAAATGTGACGGCATACGCAATTATGTGTACCCCTCAAAGGACACACATTGCACCTTGGCTATGTGAACTGCGTTGATTACCAGTTTGCTTATGGGTCCAATTAAAGGTGCTGTTTTTGACGTTTAAAGTCCTAAATGGCATGGAGCAGGGTTATTTTTAAGAATGTGTCTTTCAGACATTAATTCTTTTCTGATTTTATTAATCAAATGTTGAAATCTTTTATAATTATCCTACTTCATATCTGGTGCCAATCATGACACCTGCACTTTCAAATAAGTACTACGAAAAGTGTCCCATTTATACTTTTCCTTTGATGATATAACAATTTTGTGTTATTTATTACAATTCTATGCCACCACATTTCTTAAAAACTCATGGCAATGCACAGTTAAGACACATCCTCATCAATCTAAGCCAGTGGTGGTAAACCTATGGCAAGCGTGCCAGAGGCAGCACTCAGGGCCCTCTCTGTGGCGCACTCTTGCCCCAGCACAGATTTCTTTACTAGAAAGCCAGAGGGTTGCAGAGCTACCCTCCCCCTCTCCACATGCACCTGACAACATTTCTAGCATCACCCGCTCCTCTGTCCAGAAGTCCAATGAAAGTGCTTCCTCCCTCCCCTGTCTGATGTTAGGCGGGTGGGTCAAATGTGGTGCGGAGTCTGTGGCAAAGGTGAGAGAGGAGAGGAGCTAGGTTGGAGGGAAGCATAGCTCACAGTCGGCTGCAGAAGCTGGAGGAGGCCTTTGGGAGGGATAGGGGGTTACTGATGGCCACAGAGTTGTAGGTGGGACATCGATAGTTGCGAGTGGATGCATGGTGTGCTGACAGGTACAGGGGGCACCAACAGGCTTGGGGGCATGGGGAGTGACTGATGTTCACAGAGGCTGTGTGTTGCCACGTTGACACTTTGCGATAAATAAGTGGCTTTTGGGTTGCAGATTGGGCATTCGGTAGCCAATGGGTGCTCAGTATTCTCCCATGTTTCGGTCCCTGGCAGCAGCCAATGAGCGCTTGGGGATTTCCCCATGTTTGGTAAATCCTCAAGCAGTCCATAGTCGCAGTCGAGACATAATACTTCTTTCCCCTCAGGTCGGGCCATGGCCTACCAGCTCACATAGTCTCTCAAGTAGGCCCGAACACCCAAACCACCATCATGGTTGATACTGGTATGACCTCCAGTCATACTGCAATGAAGAACAACTGTCCTTGGAAGGGACCTGCATAGTCCATGTGGATCTGCGACTATGATGTGTGCGTGTCCTCCTCCCACCTGTCGATAGGTGCCTGTGGCATTTCTGGCCGGGGCTTTGAGCATGTGCAGCAGCCATGTACCTGGGCCTCAATGTCTTGACCTGCCCCTGGCCCCTAGCTCATAGCGAGTGCCTTCATCCAGACTATGCCTGGATGAGCCTCGTGGAGGGACTCTAAACCATAATGCATTTGGAATGATGACCCAACTCTCCCACAATAAACAGCCCTTGTGTGTTGACAGTTTGTCCCTCCAAACAAAGTAGTTCTGGAACTGGTGTCCACAGATTTTCTTTATCAGTCCTGTTTGCACCCCAGTGAAAACATGACTAAGAATGGGGTCCACAGTCGTTTCCACGGTCATGTCCCCTGCATGGAGGGGTGACTGGCAAATCTGAATTGCCAGAATGTAATTCTGCAGGCAGGCAGCAACAGCTCTGGCTCCAAGTGACACAGTGGTAGCCTGCTATGGCTGTCAGCGTGGCCCATTTCTGTCCCTGGTTTGTGAACGAGTGTATACCTATACGCTGAAAAGAAGAATGACCATTTCAAAATGTACAGAGAGATGATTTGGGGCATTTGCGTGTCCATGGTGAGCAACCCCCGAAGTGGCTTGTGGTCGATAAAGACTGAACTGACGATCGTAAACATAGTCAAGGAACTTTTTTATCCCTGCGACTATGGCCAGTGCTTCCTTATCTATCTGGATGTAGTTCTGCTCTGTAGATGACAAGGTCCTCAAGTAATATGTGATGGGAACTTGACTCCTGTCAAGTCATAAGTGGCTTAGCACTGCCTCCACTCCATACGGGAATGCATTGCATGTGATGCAGATGGGAAGCTCCTCATCAAAGTGCGTTAGCATCGAGTTGGATGACAGTAGGGACTTTACTGCCACAAAACTGCTTTCATGCCTTCCTATCCAAGAGCCTGTGTAAGGGCTCTGCCACAGTGGCCTTCTGTGGGAGGAAGGTGTAGTAGAAATTTAGGAGCCCTAGGAATGCCTGGAACTCTTTCTTTGACTTGGGGGAGAGGGCCTGCTGAGTTTCGAGTCTGCCGGATAGATACCCACAGCATCTATGCAGAAACCAAAGAACTCAGTCGAGTCTACCTCGATTTTGCACTTCTCTCTTTTCAGCTTAAGTCCTGCCTTGCAGAAACGAGGCAGGATGGCCTTGAGCTGCTCAGCCAGGTTGCTAGCTGAGTCCCTGTCGATGAGCATGTCATTGAAATAGGGGCAGACCCGATTCGACTTCCGGTCCTAGAGGCAACAGGACGTGGAAGAGCTAGCTCTGCCTCCCACGCCTGAAACCCGCTCTCTGGGGGGCCCTTAGGGGCCGGGCGACCCCTGATTGGGGAGCCCGCCGTTTGAGGGCGGCTCACCAGGGG
>JANHFO010003558.1:31002-44520 GCA_032468095.1 Pareas carinatus | reverse complement strand
GCAATGTCTCCTATTCTGTCCTTCAACTCAATCTCATGAGCCATCCGGTAGAAAGCCATTACTTTTATGTTGACTTTCTTGTTCAAGAAAAGATTATTGACCATGATAAAAGTTGGAAAAGATGAGAAGCAGGTGATGGCTGCAGACCTGACTTCTTTAGAATTGGAAAAAGCAAATTACTGCATTAGGCTGCAGAACATCCCAGAGGAAAAAGGGAAAGGTGATGAACTAAAAAGAAAGGTGGTAAATATTTTGGCCAAATTGATGGACTCGATGGATGGACATATGTACAATGAGATTGATGAGGTATATAGAATGAGTACTGCATTTGCAAGGAAAAATAATCTTCCTAGAGAGACACATGTCAGATTCATAAGAAAAACCACCAGATGGGAAGTATTGAACAGAGCAAGAAATGTAAAAATACCAGCTGGCAACAAGAAGAACAGGTGCCCATGAGGATTATAGAGAGACCAGAAAATTATATCAATTCTTGACAGCAAAGCTGATGAAAAAAGTCATCAGATTTAGATGGCTTGTCCCAGAAGGAGTTCTCTTCTACTGGAATGAGACCATATATTGTTTAAACTCAGTTATGAAAGCAGAAAAATTCCTACAGCGTTATGGAGACGTCTTTGACCAACATACATTGCAGTTTAAATTAAAAATAAAATAGGACTTCCGGTGGACAGCACGGCGACGAGGCCGCAAACTCGGGAGGCTTCTCAGCTGATCTGAGTCAAACTACCTGAGAGCTGGTAGACCGGTTCGGTTCCATGTCTTGAACTGAACCTAAATTGCCCCGGAAAGGCAATGAAGGGAGGATGTTCCACAGTCCCGGGGGAGGTGATCACCACCCCGAGACTGGGAAATAAATCCTCAAAAGTTCTGCCTAGCTGTGCTGCAGGCCGCAGATGAGCCAGAAGCAAAGAATAAAAGAAGCTTGGCATCAAGCCGCAAAAAAGCTGAAAATCAACATTCAACCATATGGGTGAGTTTAGAACCCTACACCAAAAGACTATGCTACCTAATTTAAGAGATCTTTAAGAAAAGCTAACACCCAAAAGAGGGTGGTGGTGGTGAATGACAACCGAAGGGATTAATTTTTAAAGGAAAAGCCTGAAGTTGAAATAAAATATCTAGAGCTGGGACAGAATTATAAAATCTTTAAAACCTTGCTGCATTTATTTGAAAAAAGAAGAAGATTGGGGTGTGTGAGTAAAATGAAAAGTGAAAGCCTAACCTGACCTTGAACTATAAATGGATGTGGATTCTAGGAGAGGAGAGTAAACAGTGAAACAGTGAACGATATAGAGAAAGAACTCCAGAACTAATTACCAATCAAATCCTAAAGAGGAGAAGTTAAAAATAAAATAATAAAAATGATTAATGAAATGTTATTAATACTGATGGATGAATTTACAGCTGAAATCAAACTAATACAAAAAATAGATTGGACTTTTACAGAAAACTCCAAAGAAAAGAATTTAAGTAAGGAAAAAACAGATGACTGTAACTTTGATGACAATTACATTGACAATCTGAAAGTAATAAACTGAAAGCAACAGAAATAAAGCAGCAGGTTTCTTGAGAGATGGCTATATGGAAAGATGGAAAATTGAATTTTAAATCAAAAATCCAAAGATCTTTAAAAAAAAGAGTATCAACCACCCCATGAACATTATAAGAAATAAGCAGAAAAAATAAATCTAAAAGACATCCTTAAAGCAGTTTAAGGCACCATTGAAAAAACACGAGGCAGATTGGGAAAAAACATGCATTGGAATACCAACAGAAATAAAAACAGAAGACAGATATTATTATGCAAGTTATGGAAAAAAATTGAACAGACAAAAATATTGTAAAATGAAGAAATGAATATGGAATTTAAAGTCCTGCTCTATTAAATGACTAAGTATAAAGTTTAAAATGTTATATTGAATAAAAATTGAATAGAATTTTACTTTAACATTTTTGATATTGAGCAGTGACTTTAAATAAATATTAGATAAAAGAAGACAATGTTTGAGTAATTTTTATTTTTATTATTATTTTTCTTTATATAGAGCATGTTTAACTTGAATGTTTTAAATGAATGGAATATAAGATTATAGAACTTTTATTTCTCTCTTTTTTATTGGTGAATTTAAGACACCAATTTAAGTGAAATATTGAAAAATTGTTTTGTTAAGATATAAGACAAGGGGATGTCTAAAATTGAATTAAGATATGAAAAGGTTAAAAAAGGATTTAAATGAAAAATTGATATAGTAGAGATGGAATTGACAATTGTGTTAATATGTATTGACTTTAGTAAGATATTATTATAAGACTGGGAACTATTAAAAGGTCTGGGATGTTTAAAACAGAAATATGGAAGATAAATTGGAAATATGGATGGGGGAAAAAACTATATGAGATTGGTTTTTTTGACTTTAGAAACTTATAACTATCAGGATTGAAGTTTAAATGTCCATTAGTATAATGAGAAGATTAATATGAGAAGGAGGCAAAAATGGAGAATATTGGAGGATAATAATATAAATATGATATCAGTTAAATGGTTGTTTTAAATTGTTAAATTGTTAATTAGCGAACCATGTAGTAATTAATTTAGACTGTTTTATAAAACAAGAAAATATTTGGAAGTTTTTGGAAATGAACTTAAAAAACTGGATAGATGGATAGATGGAAGGGGTAGATGTGAAATAGTTTTAATAAATTTGATAAATACTGATAAAAGAAGTTTGAAATGTAACTGGTTGGTTGTGGTTGATTGAAATATGTAAGCACATTGTTTTTTGTATAAAAATGAATAAAATTCTTACCAAAATAATAATAATAAAATCAAATCAAAATTAATCTACAGAGATGAGGATGGAAGAATACAAATGCTTGAACTTTTTCTACAAGGTCTAAAGACTTTACTGTCTGTGATATATGCACCAAATGTTAACCAAGAAACTTTTTTACCAAGAATTGTATGACAAGTTGATTGAGTTGCAATATGAAAATTTATGCTTAGCAGAAGACTTTAACGCAATTGTTTTATTTTATTCGAACAGACATAAATTGTGGTCAAGAATTGACATGATTTGGATGACTTTAGAGCTGCAAACTATGTTGCAGGAGGCAGAGATTGAGTCAAATATATGGGTAGACCACAATCTCATTAAAGACATATGGAAAGGAAGAAAAAGAATTTAGATGGAGACTGGACAGAACCATTCTACAAGAAAAGAATTTTACAGATTCTGCTAAAAAAGAAATGGATTATTATTTTAAGGAGAATAAAAGAGAGGCTACATCGCTACAAAATACTTGGAATGCAACAGAAGCAGTCTTTAGAGGATTAGTGACGAGATACAGTATATGATTAAGAAGAATAAAGAAAAACAACAAAAATATAAGACCATACGAGAGAAAATTATAATACTTGAACAACAGCTACAGGAGGAGCCACACAAATGTGTTTTAAAATGACAAATGGAGATGATGAAACATAAATTCAATATGTTGGAGGCAGAAAGAATAGCGATACAAATAAAATCTGCCAAACAAAAATATTTTGAAAATGCAAACAAACTGGGACCATGGTTATCATATAGACTTAAAAAACAAAGAGAAAACAGAGCAATACATAAACTTTGTGATGAAAAAGGAGACATGAAATATACATAAGAGCAACTTAACGAAACAGTGAAAGAATATTATACAACATTATATGATCAAGGAAACATTGATATGGCTAAAATAAAACAATATCTGGAGACCTGTCAATTACCGCAAAATTCAGAGGACCATAGGAAAATGGTAAATCAAGAAATAACTACGATGGAAATAATAGAAGCGATAAAAACTCAAAAGAATGAAAAAGCGCCCTGATGGGTTACCAGCAGAGGTTTATAAATCACTACAAGAAATTGTAATTAATCCATTGAAAGACCTATATAATGACTTATTGACAGGACATCAAATTTTGAAAATATGGTTGAAAACTAATATTACATTGATTCCTAAAGAAGAATCTGATATTACACAAATTCAAAACTACCGTCCTATTTCTTTGCTAAATGTGGACTACAAAATTTTTGCTACTAGATTGAAGAAGGTGTGGCGGATTTTATAAATGAAGATCAAAATGGATTTCTACCTAAAAGACAAATTAAAAATAATTTGAGGATAATTTTAGACGTTCTGGAATATTATGAGTTGCATCCAAGTAGCCAAATGGCTCTGGTCTTCTTGGATGCACAAAAGTCTTTTGATAATTTATCATGGCAGTTCCTGTTTCAGCAACTGGAAGTGATGAACTTTGGGCGTGGCTTTACAGAGACAATCAAGACAATCTACTTGCAACAAACAGCAAAAATAACAGTTAATGGAGAGTTGAATGAAAACTTTTCAATAAAGAAGGGTACGAGGTAAGGTTGCACGATCTCTTGATTACTGTTTATTTTGACTTTGGAAGTTTTAAACAGAAATGTAAGAAATGATATAGATATTAAAGATTTAAAAGTAAGAGACCAAACTTATAAATTCCAAGCATTTGCAGATGACGTGGTGTTTATTCTAGAGGATCCAATAGTAATGATACCCAAATTGACTCAAAAAATTGAGGAATATGGAGAAGTAGCAGAACTTAAAATTAACAAAGAAAAAACAAAAGTGATAGTTAAGTATATGACAGAAAAGCAAAAGGGAAAATTAGCTGAAAATATGGACCTACAATTGGTTAAGAAAGTTAAATATTTGGGAATACACTTGACAGCTAGATGTGCTACCCTGAAAGAAGATAATTATGACAGGTTATTGAACCAGGTTAAGGTGGATTTGGAAAAATGGAAAAATGGAAAAATTTCCCTGTTAGGAAGAATAGCAACAATAAAAATGAATGTTTTACCAAAGTTATTATTTTTATTTCAAACAATACCTATAAATTTGGGAGGAAAGTTTTTTGAAGAATTAAAGAGGGTGATCTCAAAATTTATCTGGCAAGGTAGAAAAGCAAGAATAAAATTGAAATTATTACAAGATGATAAGGATAGAATCTGGTAGAGTCTGGGTCTACCAGATTGGAATTTGTATCATCAAGCATCTGCACTTATATGGATTAAAGAATGGATATTATTAAGGAAGGTTATGACTTACAATTAGGATGGCACACATTTGTAGGGTATGATAAAAGTAAGGCTCACAAATACTTTTTGAATCATTATATAAGAAATGCATTGTATAAGGTATGTGAAAAAGTTTTTAAAAAGTATACATGAAAATTCCAGTGTGGGTCTCTACAATGGAAGCTTTCGTGCTGCCAAGTTTGGTTGATATGCGGGGAAATATGGAAGGTAACTTAAAATCTAGATCAATTATGGAAAACCAGGTATGAAAGTAACATGGTGGTCATATATGCAAATGAAAAATAGTTATGATAAAGATGTAAAGACAGAAGAATTTGAATTAGGCCTAATTGTGAATTTGATGACTTGTTGTTTACTGATGATGAGAAATTGATAAAGAAAATGTATAACTTTTTGTTGACTAGAAGAATGGAAGATGGACAAGTTAAACAAACCATGATAATATGGACCAGAAATTTGGGATATATATCAAATTTTGATATTGATAGATGGCAGACTTTATGGGAGAAGAATTTAAGGAAAACAAAAGCAGTAGTATACATGGAAAATTTATATAAGATGTTTTATAGATGGCATATAACACCATCGAAATTGTCTAAAATGTCTGAAGTGTCTGATAAATGTTGGAAGTGTAAGAATGAACAAGGTACATACTATCATATGTGGTAGACATGTAAATATGCTAATAGATACTGGAAAAGAATACACAGATGGGTTCAAGAAATGACGAAAATACCCGAAATGTTTTTATTGAGTATTGTACCAGAAGATTTTGACAAGCAATTGTGGTATTTAATTGGACATGTACTCACAGCAGCTAGAATTGTTTTTGCACAAAATTGGAAGAATGATGAGATGATTAAGGATGATGAAATAATTAGAATTTTTTTAGATTGTGCGGAAATGAATAGGCTTACATTATTATTAAAAGATAAGGAAGATACAGTGCACTTCAAGACATGGAATTATTTTTATGTATGGTTAGATAAGAGATGAAAGGAGTAGGTTTAAGATAGTGTTAGTTTATATGATAAATATTTTGAATAGAAATTAGTTTTGAAATGTACACTCAAGTGGCTGTTCTTTTACCGATGTTTTTATTTATAAGTGTTTTGATTATATTGTGTGTTCATTGTATGTTTGCTTGTATTTTTATGTTGAAAAAATGCATGATTAGTAAAAGCTAAAAAAAAAATTTCCACATATGATGAAACATCTGTGTGTGTATGTGTGTGTGTGTGCACACGCACACACATACACACACGCCAGCTGCTTTTAAATACAACTGTGGAGTTGACTGCCAACCACAGACCCCTTGAAAATTTACCAGTGTGCTACAGTCCAAAGACTATGATGTGGGCAAATGCTGAATGGCTTATAATGATACAGGATTTTTTTTCTCAAGTCTCAGAAACTACTGTGGTTTGCTAGAAATATGTCAGTCCAAAAGCCAGATGAAAAGACAAACAAAATTGCCCACAAACACATGGTTCTTGTACTTTTTCTTGCCAGATAAACTGATCAAATTTATCAGGACCAGCCTACTTCACACAAAATATAATGCCACAAATTTATAGAATATTTTCACTTAGTTCTTGCTTCCTCAGCTGCAATCAGAAGCCTTAAACTACCATTGAAATTAATGGCAAAGCTCCCAGAAGTTTGAATGTTATCTAGAATCCACACACAGCCGTTATTTAACTGATGTTCTTCTTGCTGCTACTGGCTGATTTCAACAGAAATGTAAAAATGCAGTAGCCATCACTAAGAACTGGGGTTTGAAAAAAACATTTTTTTTTTAATTAAAATTGAGATGGCCCTGCAAGGTTTGCAGAGAAGACAGCAGTAAAAGAGGTGGTATGGAACAAATAATTGATAAGAAAACAGGATTCCATGTGCTGGATTCAAATTAAATTAGTTGCAATTGCACTGCAATCCTAAATGGTATTTGGAAGAGATGCAAATTCATACGGCTAAAGTTATTCATTGCTAATTAATGCCCTGGGTTTTTTTTATAAAAAAAACAAGTCTGCTTTATAGGGGAAGCTGAAACTTGGATATTAGCATAGCATTAGTCAAAGTTCTTGGATTTTATGCTAGGTATAAATGAAGCTGCATCAATTTATATTAGCAACATATAACAATTCATCCAACTCTACTGCTCTCAAGATCTCCTAATATCTCATAAGTCATACAGTAAATGTTACTGCTGACTTTTCTTTTTGGCCCAATCTTTCCCTACATCCTCTACTCTGGGATCTTCTAAGTGAAGCCCTGTCTTCAGAAGATCATGCATATGATCTGACATGCTGGATCAGTGAGCTCAAGCTAGACGTACTCTAGATATTCTTTGCATTGATTTGTAAAGTTACAAAGCCAATTATACTGAGGGAACAAGTAAATGTTACTTTATGAACTGGTTGTGTGGTTGTAAAGAAAACCTTCTGTTGAATTCCTTTTTGACAGCAAATCCATTGCTGTGATGGGCAGTGATGTTCACAAAGCCTCTGGTGAGTGTTTTTTTATCATCCCAAACTGATTAAAATAATCATTCTCATCAAATATTAACAGACACCACTTTGTCCTGCTAGATGCTATAGGCAAGCTGCCTTTTCCATTTACAAAGGTCTGAATCAAATATCAGATTAGGTGCATTGTTCAATCAGTTTCCATACAGACGTGGCATCTTTTCTAACAAAAGCTGCCAAATTAATTGCCATAAAATACAAAGGTGAGCATATGAAGAGGTACAGTTGGAGAAGAATACTCAGGAGTGGCCTTAAAACGCAAACCTAAAACAATAGCAAAGTGATTAACTATTTGTAAGGACAGAAATGGTCTTAAATAATGACAATGAATAAAAAATAGACAACTCATATTAAGAGTCAATTATCTAACTTTCATCTGTCCTAGGTTAAGTCACAGTCACCTAAAAGGAAATCTCTCTTAACAATCTTTCTTTCTGTCTTTCAATCTGTCTGACATATCTCACATTTTAGAACCCACATCAGTTTATAAAATATGGCACTTTCATGATTACAGTGCTATTCGTGTGTGTGGAAGGCTCAAATCACAAGGGATCAGAGGGATCATGTGACTCTGGTCTATGTACTGGGATAGTCCAAAGCTTTTCTTCCACTGGAACTCTGCTTCTGGGGGATATTTTGGTGTTTGTTTGTTTGTTTGTTAGGTATTATTATTATTGTAATTATTGCACAGTGGCAGACATAAAGAACAGTTGCTGGAACTGGGCATGTCTAGTTTAATGAAAAGAAGAACTAGGGGTAACATGATAGCAGTGTTCCAATACCTCAGGGGTTGCCATAAAGAAGAGAAAGTCAAGTATTCTCCAAAGCACCTGAAGGCAGAACAAGAAGCAATGGATGGAAATTAATCAAGGAAAGAAACAATCTAGAACTAAGGAGAAAATATCTTGACAGTGAGAACAATTAATCGGTGAAACAATTTGCCTCCAGAAGTTGTGGATGCTCCAACATTGGAAGTTTTTAAGAAGAGATTGGGCAACCGTTTGCCTGAAATGGTATTGGGTTTCCTGCCTGAGTAGGGGGTTGAACTAGAAGACTTCCAAAGTCCCTGCCAACTCTGTTATTCTATCCAGATGATACTGTTGTGGCATTAAGGTGGTGTTTTGCTTTGCTTCATGGAGGGTTGTGGGATTTTTTGCTTTTGTTTTGTTTAAGTTATATTGGTCCTCAACTGCCCATGCTCAGCGGTCTGAAAAAAGAGATGCAAAATCCTGGAAAGGTAAACAGCTGAAGATTAGATGCTCGTGCAAAACCCTTGATCAATTTGTGCCTCTATAAACAAATTTTAAAATGCATCACAACTTTATAACTAAAAATAAAACAAAAAGGACAGTCAGGTTGACTGAAAATAGTAAAAAACAGTAGAACAGAATGTTATGACATAATTTTACATACACACACTGCTAATGTGCACTGCCAATAGCATACTGTACCAATAACATACTGATTCCTTTGGTCATATTGGCATTGTGCATCTAAATTTGGGGTCAACAGTTGTCCATGGGTGTACCTTGATCAATCTGGATCTCATATATATACTGAAAAGTAGAATGATTCATATCAGAATACTAATCATTACTCAGCTTCTAAAAAGCATATGATATGAAGGGGTTTATTCTTTTAAGCTCTATCACCCTTTTTGATTAATTTGAATGCCCAACCCTAAATACTACACTATTCCTCTCTTTTAAGGCAGTCACTTAAAAATAACTTCAAATTATATGTCATCCTTTTCGCTTTGCTTCACTTCAAGAGCAAAATGTATAGTAGCTCTGCAATTAAAGTGCCATTTTTCCCTGCTGCATTAAGAGACACTCTGGATTGTCAATTGCCACTGAAATAGCTCTATAAACTATGCAATCTTCTGCACAGAAAAATTCTTATGAAAGAATGAACATTCATTGACCATGGCCAATAAATTATTTATAGGCAGGATGGTTAAAAATTATACAAATATTCAAATTGCCTCTTGCTTTGCTACAGAGAGAAGAAAATATTCAATGGATCAAAAGAGTCTGCATTTTTCCCATGGCAAAGAAGGGAGGAATGTTCAATTTCTACAGTGGATTTATTTGACTTCAGCTACCTTGTCTATCCTGGTTCAAAAGATAGTTACTCTGTTTGCAAAATTCCAAACCTTATCTAGGTCAAAGATTTATCATTTGCATTCTCAGAGTTTATAGATATTTTAAGGAAAAGAAAAATAGAACCGCCAAAAGATTGGTAAGGATAAGAAACCCTGAAAATAAACTAGGGAGGGTTGATTCTGGTCAGTCACAATGAAATGCTGACTTACCATTTGGGAGGGGGGGAAAGAAAGAAAGAAAGAAAGAAAAACAGAAAAAACAGTTGGAGAAGAGACCAGTTATCAGTGGGAGAGATGTCAAAAGCTCAAATTGGATGGCTTGACCAATAGGAGGAAAATTAAATGTAATATTCTGAAATAGAACAAGGCTGTCATAGCAGTACTGAACTAAAACAGTCTGTGTTTCCCTGGGTCTCTAAAAGACTTTATATTTGCTTTAAATGTAATGGTAATTTCATTCATTATATTCTCTTCTGTTTTAATGATAAAAGCCTCTGGCTTTTAGCAGCCCATAAAACATCAATATCCCAAAATTTCAAGTCACCAGAAGAACAGTTTAATACCTACAGTAATGTAGTGTGATCAGAATTACCTAACCTTCCTCTAACTGCCAGACATCTGATCCTTCAGAGAAGGATGGGAAGATCTAAGAAAAGAGGATGTCATCCACAAAAGGTTCAGTTAATGAAAATTGTCCACTGGGGTTAAGATTTTGTTGGAAAACATGATCATGGGGGTGGATTGAAGGAAGAAAGACAGAGTCAGGAAATACAGCTCTGGAAAGTAATGCAATGACTATAATAATTAACATAATATTGAATATAAAACAGCATACAGTATGCCTTTTCCTAATATTTCCATTAAAAATACAAATAAAATATTTTTGCCACTGCCTTAATCAACCTCCTACCTACCTCTGACCTGACCTTCCCCAATGTCTCTGTGGAAGGGTTCCACACTGCAGGGTAACAGATCCAGCAATATGTGGAAGGAATGTCTGCTCTGAAGTAGGACTTGGCTGCCTCTCCTCTCATGGGTATTCAATGTGTTACATTTGGCTCCACTTGAAAAAAAATCCCATTGCAAAGGAGATGCCAAAGAAAGCTGCCAAAGTTTGGATGGATGGGAGTCTATGGGCTAAAAGAAGATATATTGACTTGTCCCCTCACAAAACGCTGTTTGGTCATCAGAGGAAATACACCATACCGTAAAACTATCTGAAGTGGTGCAAACGCACCCACATTTTTTTACACCACTGCCATCCAATTTAATGAAAAATAATTTGCTTTAGACATTCTTTCACATCAGAAGAGAATTTTAGATTAATTCTCACAGGGAGAATTATTATCACCGCACTTCTAAATTATCACCTCGCCATCAGACCACAGCCTCTCTTCCTATGATAAAATTAAATCCCACAGGAAAAGATCATGGTGGGACTCCTTCTATTGCGCTTTTTCAGTTCTGCTTTTACTATCACTATTATGAGACCATGAGATATTGCTGAAGTATTTCTTCTTGAAATATTCAGAGACATTTTTCCACCTAATTTCTTTGCGCACTAAAGTTTATTTGCTCTTTACAGAAAGTTCTGGTAATGCTTTTTCTTAGGCATCTTGGTCATTCTTTACAGGGTCCAGCTAAAGAATGTTACAATCCCCTTCCATTTGCAATGTGACTAGGATCATCTGCACCAATACATACCTCAGCTGTTTCCTCCCTTTGGCCTGCATCTTTGTTCCTAAATGGCCTTCGGTGACTGAGAAGCATCAGAAGTAAAGACTTCTATAGCAGTTGTCACCTTGTCACATCAGGAATTATGAGAAATGCTAAGAACCCTTCAGTGCCTGTCATTCAGACTGCAACATGAAAAGGAATTACTGGGGGGAGCCAAACTTTCCAATTCTCTAGCTCTTGCTCAATTCAAAATACGCTCTTACTTTAAATAGGCTACTCAACAGAGATCAAAGATTCCTCATATTTTTAAAGACACATATATCAAGATCTTCCTTCTTTTTAGACCTCTTTTTCAATTATGATTCCTATCAAGCAATAGTGATGTTCAGAGAAAACCGGATTGAGTCATAAAAAGAAAACAATAATAATACCTATCTGAAATGAGATTTCAAAAGACTCACATACAAACCCACATCAGTAGTCATAAACATAGGGATATTGCAATCTGTTTCATTATACTGAAGTGGTTTTTACTCTCAGTACTATCTAACTGACTGACAATGACTCAAGAATTTTATTCCAGTACATCAAAGCAAGCAATTCTGTGAACTGGTGAT
Source organism: Pareas carinatus (assembly GCA_032468095.1). Classification (NCBI taxonomy): domain Eukaryota; kingdom Metazoa; phylum Chordata; class Lepidosauria; order Squamata; family Pareidae; genus Pareas; species Pareas carinatus. The sequence goes on along the minus strand of JANHFO010003558.1, from coordinate 32,453 downwards.
GTAGCCGCCAAATAAGGCTTCCTCATGAATTCAAGGCTGGGTATCATCTGGAGATACCCTTTTGCAAACATACCTGTTCCTTTCAGACAATTTAACTGCTGGTAGGTACACTTTAATTACACACATTCTGTTATTGCACTGAGAGGTGCTCCAGTGGCTTCAGGAAACAATGCAAAAGGAGAAGAGGGAATTTATATAAATAGCTTTTTAAGTGCAAGAAAGAGGAAGCTTGATTAGAGAACCAGCCATTCTTGCTTCAAACAGTCAAAAGTGGATGGACAGGCTCTGTGGGATAAAGCTGAGCTTGACATCTTAGCTTCAGAATAGGGACATTTTTCTTCTATCGAGAAGGCATGATGGCTGCCGCATTGGAGTAAATGAAATTTGTTGTTATTCTTCCGAAACTAGCCTCTAATACATATATCTTGGCTTTATATACAGGACCAATAGGAAAAGTTTCACAAAACCATAAACATCTGTTCTTTGAATTTTAAATTGGATTGTGCAAACAACAATTTTACAATTGTGACTCTCTAAAAAGAAAAATAAAGATCCACAAAACAGTTTATACATTCAGTCAATAACTGTTTCTAACTCAGAGTCCTGGGTTATATTTAGACTGCAATATGAAAAATCAACCAACTATATTAAGAATCCAAGAAAGAAAGAAAAATAAAATGATAGTTAAAGCAGAGTTGTTATGTTTTTTATTTTGAATAATTTCAAGAATATTTCATTCTAAAGAGTCTTTTTTTAAAAAAAATCAGAAAGTAAACTCTTAGTGAAGTTTCATTAAAATCAGCAACTTTTTTTAGTGTCTGATACCAAAATTTATGATCAGACTAATCTGTTCCAAGATCTCAGAAATGGTGAAAGGGGCCATTTTAGTCATTTCATCAAATGTCAAGGTCAGCGTAGGAATCTCTACTAAAGCATGATTTTGATCTTGCAATACACTTGAAGTGTAGGTATGTGCGTGCACACGCTTTATTTATCTTTGCGGCCTCTGACTCGGCGCCAAGTCACCCATGCCCCTTGGTATACCGAGGAGTTAAGGGTGATGAAACGCAGGAGAAGAGACCTAGAGAGAATCTGGAAGACAAGCCGCTCCCAATCCGATCGCGCCCAGGTTGGGGCATATACCAGGTCCTACCTGGGCACAATCAGGGTGGCTAAGAACAGTTATTTTGCCACCCTTATCGCTTCTGCAGATAGCTGTTCCACCGCCGTGTTTCGGGTCACCCACTCTCTCCTGCAAACGGAGAGTTGAGTAGATCCACTTGGGGGTTGAGCGGAGGATTTCAGCTGCTATCTGCAGGAGAAGATCGATAGGATTCGGGGTGGCTTGAACTCGGATTGGGATAGTGCAGATGAGATGACGGAGGCAAGTCTTGAGAGTGTTAGCTGGGCTGAGTTTGATGCTGTGACTCCCGAGGACCTGGACAGGATCC
>JANHFO010003557.1:131663-145164 GCA_032468095.1 Pareas carinatus | reverse complement strand
AAAATAAGACATCCCCTGAAAATAAGACCTAGCACATCTTTGGGTGCAAAAATTAATATAAGGCAGTGTCTTATTTTTGAGGAAACATGGTAATATGACTAGAAAGTGAGCCAGCTGACAAACAGGAAGGTTGCAAGAATAGATGAAATTGTCCATTGAATAGTTTAATGTTACAAGAGGAAGAATAGTTAAACTACCAGTAACTTTAATATTAAGGAACAAGACTATGGCCTAACAATTGGGAAAATTCAGTGTGTTACATCTATACCAAAGAAGGGAGATGTAAAAATGCACAAATTACCTACCATTATATTAATTCCTTAATAAGCAAACTTGTAAAATCTTAAATAATAAAACCATATTTGAAGAAAGAAATTGTAGCCCATTCAGAGTCACTTAGGTGAGATGTACAATGTAGACATTTGATAAATAATAAATAAACAGACAGGTTTCAGAAAATGTAGAAGCTAAGCCTTAACTAACTTAACATGGATAATACAGCATTATTTACTACAGCACGTCCCTTAACTACATTGATGAAGCCAAAAAGTAGAATGTTTTAAGATTAATGAGTGTGGCAAAATGCAGTTATATTTTCTGAGGAATATTTACAGTGAACGAGAAATTACTAAAGTACTTAATTTGGAGAAATGGTTCAAATTAGGGGTGGGAGTGAAACAAAGATGCATATTTTCCTTATATTTATTTAACTTACAAAGAAAATAAATTACAAGAATGGGATCAGAAGAAATTGCTAGGGGGAGCAGGGAACTGCTGGTTAACTAAAACCCAGTAAGAATGGGGATATGCAGAACTATTTTATTAGTTGAATGTAATAATTAAAACGACTTGTTGAAAAATAAAAAATCACAGTAATGACAAAAAATAATGTCATACTGTGTGCTTATTGACAGTGTGGTTTGCAACAAAGAAGAGAAGGTAGGTACTAGCTTTAGTTTTTTTGTCCAATAAGGAAACAGCATACTGAAAAGCAGAGAAATTAATCTTAAAAGGAAAGCAATGACAAATTAAGACAAGTACATGAAAGAAAACTGTTCTGCGAGATGAGAATAATTATAAAATGATCTTTTTAATAGCGACGTACAATTGTGAAAGCTGGGCTCTGAAAAAGAATAAGAGAAAGAATGAGATACTTTCAAATTAAGAATCTGTATTTAGATAATAAGAATACCGTGGATTATAAGAAAACTGTCAGGCAGCTCTGGGCCAAATAAAGACTGTCTCTTCTCTGCAAGAAGAAACTTGTGTGCCTTGAATATGCGCCATAACCAAAAGATAAAGTAGGGGGAGAAATACAAATCAGAATTTATTTTGCCATGTGTATCAGGACACACAAGGAATTTGTCTTCAGTGATCATGCTTAATACCTACATACATACACAACAGGAATACAATCAAGATACATTCATAGTTTGAATATATAAGCATAATCACGATCATTTGTATATATGGGCAAATATAGGCATAATCACTTGCGTGTATAAGCATAAACTACATTCATAGTCATAAGGTACGTAACATTCATCATGTCATGTTATTGTCAAATCTGAGGGGAAAAGACAACATTGACCCTGAATAAAGAGATTATTGAAACTTCATTGTAAGAAATTCAAAGTATTACTTAAAAGAGGTTGAGATAGTAATCATATTTTTCTACAGAGAAAAAGCTGAACCTGAATCAGTGGCATCTAACCAATAGGTAATGGTGATTAGTTGTACCTTTTGTACTTGAATGGTTGGTATTACAAAATAAATAACAAGTCCTTTTACAATGAATAATAACAGGTACTATATAAAGACCATCTCTTTGCTTTTTGTATTTGTTGCTTGGCAGATACCAGGTAGAGGAAATTACTAGATCAGGGAAATGTGCATATCAGTGTGATTCCTGTGATATAATTTACACTACCACCATATATAGAAAATTGAATCTCTGTCTTCCTATCCAATTCTCTAGTGAGAGATGAATGTTTTGTGCATTAATATTCTCTTTTTTGGGATTAAGTATATAAAAAGTGGTGAAATAATTACTTTACAAATTACAGACCACTATTTGTGAGGCAATAATTTAAGTAGTATATCTAGCACATTTATCCATGGTTTAAGTAAAGTATTATGAATGACAGGGAAAATTTTCAGCTTTGGTCCAACTGTACAGCAGTCAGTCTTCAGTTTTGTATAATCCATGTTTCAAAATGCACATGCCCAGTTCTATAGCATCTCTCTTTTGTTAGATACAAAATATTTTTATTTGTTTCTTGCTTCATTAATTCCATGCAGTGTTTCTTTTCAAATATAATTGCTGGTTTCATCTTTTGTTCATACAAATAAAGTCTTAAGTCAATTGAATGTCCATGGTGTTGAAACAAAATATTTTTTATGTTTTTGCTTTTCTTAATTTTCTTTTCTAATAACATTCTAGCACGCAAGACAAAAAAGAAAATAAAAGGAATTCAACAGTGCAGCGTGCCTACAGGAAGGGATACTGCTGAAAATTCCACAAACAAAGCTATAGTTCCTGCCTCACTGCCACAGCTGACTCCTACCTTAGTTTCCCTACTGGAAGTCATTGAACCAGAAGTGATGTTTTCAGGCTATGACAGCACAATACCAGACACAACTTGGCGCATAATGTCAACTCTCAATATGTTAGGTGGAAGACAAGTGGTTGCTGCAGTGAAATGGGCAAAGGCAATTCCTGGTAAGTATACAGTGTATGATTCCCTAAATATAGAGTTAAAGTGTGTGTGTGGAGGGGGGAATACAGTGATTTTGTTTTTGGCATAGTTTGCATTGCCTTGAAGATAATATGTGGGAATCTTGTATTAACCATAGGCAAGGTCACCCTTCTTTTATTCTTCCAAGAAATCCAAGCAGTAGTATGTTGCTGTTATTTAAAAGGCTGAATTCACTCTTTGTCTAGTCAGTGGTCATTTAAAATTAGGCAGAGGGCTGCAGGTTCTCCACTTTTGGTTTGTAAACAATCTTTTAAACAAAGTAATTCCTCAAGAAAACATTATGAATATTAAAACAATACTTTGTGTAAGCAGTACTTCAATTATAATGTCCAGAGGATCCACTTTTATTTTCAAACAGGCTTCAGAAACTTGCATCTAGATGACCAGATGACTCTGCTACAGTATTCGTGGATGTTTCTGATGGCTTTTGCTCTAGGATGGAGATCATATAAACAGTCTAACGGAAGTCTACTGTGTTTTGCTCCAGATTTGATCATTAATGAGTAAGTAATACAATGTCAATAAAAAATATTTTGTGTTCTTTAATTAAGTGGTGCTTAATTACTTCTGACCACTGGCCATCATCTTCCAGAATTTGGTCAATAATAGCCTGAATTCTGCTTCTGACGTCGATGATTTTACAATTGAATGTTCTATTTTATTATAAGATAGTAAAATAGTACTATTGGATGTACTTTTTTACTTTTACTATTGGATGTTCGCTGTGTAGCTTTGGATGCTTCTGCCTCTTCCAAATTTAACTTGTACATCTGATAGTTCTTGTTCTATGTCTAGGTGAAATTTGGATGATAGAATCTTGAGTTTTATCATACTAGCATGTGAGGTAACTGCAGTTGTCTGACAGTTTGGGTCAGAACTTTATCTGAATGGGATGACAGGAACCAGTAATTTTCTTCTCTCCCTCCCTCTCCCCCTCACACACACACGCACACGCACACACAGACTTCACTTAGTAATCACTACCAAGGGAGGACTATCTGTATACAAACACATCCATTTTTTAAATTTTATTTTATTATTAGATTTATATACCGCCCTTCTCCCGAAGGACCCAGGGCGGTGTACAGCCATCTAAAAACAATATAATGCAATATTTAAAAGCAAATATTTAATTATTCTATTCCACCATTTCTTTGATATTAGTCTAACTCTTGTCCCGCAGTGAGTTGTCCCACAGCGAATTGGCTGTGGCAAGTTGACTGTAGCGAGTTGGCCGTGGCACGTTGGCTATAGTGAGTTAGCCATGGCAGGTTGGCTAACTCACTAATAAAAGTTATTCTAATTCACTTGAGTCTTATTTCATTATGGAAAAATTCTGAAATGGTAATTGGAAAAAGTCTTGTCATGTGAAAGGGAATTTATTTCAGCCTATGAATTTGGTTCAAGTGGATGAAGTACCATTAGATAAACTCCACCACCTGTTTTGTTAGTTCCAATGCTTTTTCAATAGGTTGTTTTTGAAGATTACTCAGAAATTGCAACTGATTCAAAATGTAGCAGTCTATATGCTAGCTGATGATAGCTACAACTGCTAGAGAGAGTTCTTGCAGTCTTGGGTATTAAGGAATTTGCTCTTCTTCAAGTTCTAAAAATTGTTTTGGACTTCTGTATAGACTTAAAAAAAGAACAAATAAAAAACATAGATAGGGGTTAGGGGAAAAACACGTTAGAAATATTGAGTGAAACTAAAATTGACAGATGTATCCATTTGTACAGTAAACACTTTTATCCTGCTTTGGCATTTTTGAACTCTTGTTTTCTTTATAGTAAAAAGTATTAAATGCCCATGCCTTTCCTCAATAAACTGTTGCTTTCTGATGCCCACAATAAAAAATGTTTAATATAATTATTAGTAGCACCTTTAACATTGCTAACCAAAACTGAGTAACAGAGTATATGGGGCTTTAGGCATGTTACAAAGTTAAGAACATGTTTTAAAACAGAAGTAACTTACAGGTCTTTATTTATTTGACCAACTTTCCTTTCAACCCAGGCAAGCATTCAAGGCAGCAGATAAAATTTAAAAATGAAAAACAAAACAGTAAATGTTAACTAGTACTAATACTAAAATAGTAATAATGAAAAGATCCTCAGCACAGTGCACTGTATGTATTTATGTGTGTTTTAATCTATTGTGAAAACAGTTGCTTTCTGGAAGCTAAATGAGCTTTCCATGGTAACATCAAGCTCTTCCACAACAGACATTCTTTGTTACCTACACCATCCAGCCCCATGAGAAACTGCACAGTTTAAATCATGAAATAAAAAATGCTGTGTTAAATTGACACTCCCGTTATAATTCCTCACCGCTAGCCATGTATACTTGCATAAAGCACTATTTAAATTATAATTTCTTAAAAACTAGTCATTGATTCTCTGTCGCGCAGCATGTTTGAATGTGTTCTTTTTACTCAGAAGAAAATAACTCTGCAAACGTACAGTGAAGCATGAACAAACCTTAACTCTTTTGAAGTAGTCTAACCTAAAGGTTTGCCATAGATACATTAGGCCCCTTTTCAGGTCATCTGCACATTTCTGTGCTTTTCTAGAAGACAATCAAAAAGATTGGTGGCAAAGAATCTGCCCTCTCATTTTTGCAAAATCATTTTCTGTACCTGCAGATAAACTAAGAAGACCATTAAGGCAACCATGCCAATGTTTCAAGAGAATATGATCACCTCAGTTGTTTGAAAAGTGACTCAAACAAGCTTGTCCCAGGCAAAGTATCCCTCCAGATAATTTGCACAGTTACAACTTGTGCCATATCCACTTCCAGAAGTTTGTTTAGTTCTTGGCATCACTCTTTGATAAAGATTCAGACAAATTGGAGCAGGTTTAGAAAAAGTAATGAAGATGATCAGGGATTGGAAATGTATGAAGATAGATCAAAGTACTAGAATACTTGTTTTCAATTCATTCCAGAGTGCGGAACAATGGATATGTTACAAGAATGTGAATTTCAACTGTTCTTATTGTTATTCCTGTGGTGGAGCAATTTCATCATCAGACTGGAAAGGACTTTGGACTTCTAGTTGAATTCTTTGTCCAGGGCAGCAGTCCTCATAACATCCCCTTGAAAAACCTCAGTGATGGGGGACCCGTGTCTCCACACAGCAGGCTGTTCCACTGTTTAAAAGTTCTCAGAGTCAGGGTGTTCTTTCTTATTTCAAGCTTGTATGTCCTTCTCTAATGCTTCTCTCTATCGATTCTTATCTTGCCCTATGGAAAATAAACCTGAATCCTTCTTCCAAGTGTTACAAGACTGCTATCATATATCAACCTAGCCTTCTCTTCTTTAATAGAGCTACATTTTTAACTATTATACATAGGATTTATTCTTCAAGCACCTCACCTTTTATTTTTATTTTTTTGCTCTCTCCTTTTGCACTCTTGAGTTCCTCGATATCCTTTTTTGTATTGTGAAAAAATTGACGAGCACAGCAGTCGTTTCAGACAATCTTGCATTATATTTCTGTTTCATTAGATGGCCATCTTTTACCTTCTCTTTTTAGTATTGTTTGTGCCTGGACCTTACTTAACCTATTTTTCAGAATTTATCAGACCTCATAAACTATTTTTTCCTTCATATTTTCTGCTAGTGGAATGCTAACTCCATTCCTCTCAATGTTGAGACATTTATCACCACCACACATTTTTTTCTCTTCAGGACAGACGCTGGTTTCCTCATATCTATGGAAGCCCAAGCTTCTCTCCTTCCCTTTTACTTGAATGTTGAATGAAAACCTTCAGAAGTGAATCATCTTCTCCAGTGATAGGCACTGCCTCCTGGTTTTCTTGGTCCTCCACATTACATGCTGTCAACCCTCCTTCTCCAGGGCTCCTCCTTCTACCTCCTTTCCTGGTTGTTTTAATGAACATCCCTTTGCCTTGCTCAGAAATTGCTTGCCTTTCTTGATGAATCTTAATATGGCTGGATGATCCTCCAAGCCCTCCACATTCTCTGACAGTAAATTGAATTTGCACTTTTGTCCAGTTGTAATTGAAGTTGACCTCCAAGATATACTCATGATGCTTGTGTTCCCCAGGTAGGAACACTAAGCATCATGCATATGTTGCAGTGAGTCAGCACTTAACTCCTTGTCCATATCTATAAATTTCCAAAAGCTCATCCTGGAGATACCTGGTCCTGAGCCATGAAATGCTTTGGAAGGTGCAGGCAACACTTTAAATTGTAGTTGGAAGGCAATGCAATGCTTAGAAAATCAATGTACGTGGCTATAATGACTTTTGCTTCCTGACAGAAGGCTGCTGTAACTAATTACAACTTCCAAATAAGCTTTAAAGGAAGTTTCATGAAGAAAAGGATACAATTGCCTATCTTTTAAAATGAACATCAATTTGATTTTTAATTTTCTTGGCACCTTGAAAATTGTTGCTCATTCAAATAATTTTTCAGGGAATTAACTTACGCTATAAAAGGCATAGAACTACATATAGACTGCTAGTTGAAATAATGTTTTACTGGAGAAACAGAAATTCTACTAAAAGAAGGTAATACTGTAGCCCATATGAATAGGTAAGGAACCAGAGTGGCATACTGCATAAAATTTAAATCAGAAAGATCTGGTCTTAAATAGCCACTGTGTTGTTTAATGTAATGGGTGTCTAATTTCAATCTTTCTTACTTCCAAGAGATGTGAATAAGAGGTCTGGACTAGCTTGTCTCTTCCTCTTTTTATGGCTTTAGTGATAATATATTGAATCTGTAAATTGCGTCAAATGGAGGCAAGTAAACAAATAAAAACTTGGAATTTTTAAGAAATTACTGATTGAGCAAACAAGTTTGAACATTGTTCCTAATGAATGCTTGCATGAATATCTAGACATATTTTAATATAGTAACAAATGTATGTACAAAAGGAAAAGGGAAATTGAAATGACATTGCAGATTTGCCATAGTATAAAAATGGCAGTGTAATTGGCAAAAAATGGATTCTGAAAAAAAGAATTAATTTTACCTTCCTCTTACCAATTTATAACCTATATTGGAACAATTTACAAATTGTGACTAAAGCTCAGAATATATTTCAGTAATTTAAAAAGAAAGGGGGGGGAGTATTTACTGATAATGCAGGGGTTTTTTTCACCAAACATCTCCGGTAATCCTCAGGTCATAACACAGTTACCAACAATGAGTAAATATTTAAACTGCATCAAGTTTAGTTTGAAAAGAAGACGGATAAATTTTTCTTACTTGTAGATTTTCTCTATATTAGAATATAATTTAAAACATTTAATATGAGGAAATAAAGAATACACTGCTACTTCTTTTATCTATAGATATAAAATCCATAAACCACTCACTCACTCATTGTATGATGCATCGAGAGATCTCTAAAATCATTAACACTACAAAGATGAACCTGACTGCATACCTTCATATTGCCATCTAGGCACTCACTAAGAAAGAATTTTTCAAAATAATTGTACATTCTACCTGTAGTCAGTTTTTCAAAGAACTGTGAGACAGTTTTAAGAAATGGATAAATTCAAGCTATTAGAGTACATGTGTGATACTGTAATGTTGGGAAGAGGTAAGCTGGTTGAAATATGATACAAATTTTTCTAGCATTTACTCTGATCTAGGCTCCTAACAGTCTGGCAGAATCTTTTTGTTCTGAATATTCAGACAAGATGGAAGTACTGTTGGTAGGAGGGAAGGGAAATGTAAGTAGAGCAGTCACTTTGTTCTGGATGAGATCATCTGTAATCTGTCTCTGAAGTTTACTTCAGGGATACTTTAGGGATCACTCCCACATTATCACCTTAAAAACAAATGAAGGTTATAATGAGAGCTTTGGTCCAGATTCATTTGGTATGCCAGCAGGAGCATTTTTGGTCTATTGTTGCTACAGTTACTAAACCTTCCAGGCATTTCAATTTTAGATTACTGTAAGATGCTTAATATGAGCCTGGTCTTGATAGCAGTCCAAAAGTTCCAGTTGATATAAGTTGCTGTCCAAAGTCCATTTAAAATATTTACTCTTAAGTACAATTTGAGACTTTGTAAATACAGCTTATAAGCATGGCAAATAGTTGGGGGCCAAATTAGTTGAACAGCAGTTTTGTTTGAGAATATTGAGACGTCGCCATATGTCTTATTTTCTTCAAAAATATTAAGGTTGAAGATATATAGGGCTTCAACATTTTGGGCTACTCAGGAGGTGTTAAAATAATCCCATAAAGAAGTTTGTTGGTTTATTGTTACTGATATAGATGTGTGTATGCTCTTTCTTCAGACAGAGAATGAATCTACCATGCATGTATGACCAATGCAAACGTTTGCTGATGGTTACTAATGAGCTAGCACGGCTTCAGGTTTCCTATGAAGAATATCTCTGCATGAAAACATTGCTCCTTCTCTCTACAAGTAAGTGGTTGTTTCTGCCCTTATTGCTTTTTTTTTAGAAAAAAAATCCTGATCTGTTTTTCAAATTGTGACTCCATCACTGAACAGTGATCTAGGAAATATGAAACTTAGTTTCAATCCAACTATGAGGGCAATTTGGAAAAAAACATCTGTTTGGTTATCAATGACAGACACTTGCAGATTCAGAACTTTTATTATGCACATTAGAAAACTACATTACTTTTCAGCATAATCACCATTCAAAGTGAGGCACTTGTCATAACGTCTTGCAAGTTTTGAAATTCCTTCTGCAAAAAAAGCTCCCGCCCGGGAATGAAGCTACCCTGTAACAGCATCGTAAACCCATTCAGGGTGTTTTGTACTTCTCAGAAAGGAGTTTTTGTACTCAACGAGCACAGAACTTGCAATACCTCAAATTTTCTGTCACTACGTCATAAATAACAGTCTGAGAAATTTGGGGAAAGTGTAAAGAAAGTTCAGATGTCATGAACCATCAGACTTCACAGACCTTTTTGTCAATTTCCTGGATGGGTTCATCGCTGATTGCAGCCATTTCTTGCCTCATCGTACACGTCAGTTCCTCAGTCTTTAAACATGTGACGCCATTGACATACGACACCTTCACTCATCACGTTTGGTTTGTAAACATTGCACAGTTCGCAATGAATCGCAGCTGCCGAAAGTTTTTTCACACGCACAAATCGTATTACTGCACGCACTTTACATTTGGCGGGGTTTTCTATGGCAGCGTTCAATTTCAATTGATCTAGCAGATGAGTCAACTTCAACATAACCTTCTCCTTCCACTCCTCACTGCCTACTGAACTAATGCGCACGGCACCATAGGGCGCCTATTTCTCGGAGATACACAAACGGAGGTTTATTTCTAAATTGACCTTGTAGATTTTGCTGTGCTTTTTTTCTGTTACCGCTAAACTCTTATCAGTCTAAGGGTAATCAGTAGTAACGAGTAGTGAACCCATTATAAATATATTTCATATTGTATTGAAATGGTTTATTTTGTGATTGATGATTAAGGTTGCAGAATTTCTACCAGACAGAAAATATTTTACTGTCAGAAATTATTAAAAGTACTTGGTTGTTAAGATGACTCCAATTTTGTTGTAAGTGGAATTTTGACTATGGTCAATGTACACAATATAGATCATATTGCTGAGACAGATTGTTACATTGTACAAAAAATTCAAAATAAATGATGCTTACCAAATTTAAAGGAAGCCAACTTGCTAACCAAATATTTTTTTTACTCTACTCCCATTGTCCGACCCAGAGGACAGGGATTAGGGGAAGTCCAACAGTATCTTACTGAATATAGGTTTCTCATTCCTTTTGTAAATAAATGCATAATTGAATTAAACCTGACAGTAAATCTGCCCCTTCACGAGGCTGGTTTGTTAAGATTCTATGAAAAAAAGATTCAGTTTTCAAAACAGAGTAGAAACAGATGTCCATGAATGAAGGGATTAAAATGAGAGAGCTGGTAACTATTTATATTTGGAAACAGATTGCTACAGAGTATTTAACTCTATATAAGGTTGGTCAGTAATGCACGGTTTTCTTTAGGCAGAGGATAAAACTACCATGCATTTATGATCCATGCAGTTTGCTGATGCTTACTGAGTTACACAGGTCAGGGCATTTTGTGTTGCACTGGTTATTATGGATGTAAAATGGTAATATGTAATTGAATATTCTGTCATCTTAATCCAGTTCCTAAGGAGGGCTTGAGGAGTCAGGCTCTCTTTGATGAAATCCGTATGACATACATCAAAGAGTTGGGGAAAGCCATTGTGAAGAGAGAAGGAAACTCTAGTCAGAACTGGCAACGATTTTATCAACTGACGAAGCTTTTGGACTCCATGCATGATGTAAGATTTATTGTATTTATGTATTGTTTCCATGTTGTAAATAAAAAAGTGGAGAGGATTAGTTCACCACAACAATGATGTTTTCATTTAATGGGAAATTGAGGCCTTCGGGAGCAGGGCGGTATATAAATTTGAATAATAAATAAATAAGTTGGGTGAATGTGTATGCATTGATGTTTAAATTATTTGAAGGAAGAATAGGAAGATCATAGTCTAATTATTCTGTTTTAATTGTTTCAGTGAATAGAAAAATAATTAAAATGCACAGCATTAGTAAATGTAGACATTTATTGATATCAGCTATTGTAATCTTTATTGAATAGCAGTTCCCTGCTGAAAGTTGAACATCAGCTGCAGGCTATTTAAACATATATTTAGATTGCATGTTATTTTGCCTCTCAACGTAACATGCTAGGACAGTGGTGGCGAACCTATGGCACGTGAGCCAGAGGTGGCACTCAGAGCCCTCTTTGTGGACGCACGTGCCGTCGTCCCAGCACAGATTTCTTTACTAGAAAGCTAGAGGGACGCAGGGCTCCCCTCCCCATTCTTCACGTGCACCTGAGAATATTTTTGAAATCACCCGCCCCTCTCTCTGCCCAGCAGCCCAATGGGACCGCTTCCTCCCTCCCCTGTCTGGGGTAAGGCGGGTGGCTCAAATGCAGCATGGAATCTCTGGTGAAAGTGAGAGAGAAGAGGAGGAGCTAGGTTGGAGGGGAACATAGCTCACAACGAGCTACAGAAGCTGGGGTAGGCTGCTGGAAGGCCCGTAGCGAGCTTGTGTAGTCTCTGGGTGGGGCAAGGGGTGCGGAGGGGTCACCGATGGGCATGTGTTGCTGTGTTGACACTTTGCAATAAATGAGTGGCTTTTGGATTGCAGTTTGGGCACTCGGTCTCTAAAAGGTTCGCCATCACTGTGCTAGGGTATGTAGAAACACACATTTCTTGAATCTTCTTATGATCATTACATTGAATTTACTGTATCATATTTTACAATTTGTATGCCAAATCAAGAGGAAGTTGGTGTAAAGAAGGGTGGCCTGGTGGTTATAATTTTCTCCTTGACAGTGCATGATTGCTTTCTGAAAATGACTATGGAGATTCTCGGTCATCCAGGTCATGGTTGTCTCAAAAGTGCTTTTTCAAAAGGCAACTGGACTTCATTTTTCCTTGAAGACATTTCGTTTGTTATCCAAGAAGCTTCTTCAGTTTAGAACTGAAGTCCAGTTGCCTTTTGAAAAAGCACCTTTAGTTTTTCAGGAAATGTTGCAAAATTTACAATTATGAAAGTTTGCAATAATCAGGTTTAACATAATGCTACATAGTCTTTGGGAGAGATGTCTTTCTAGTGAGGAAGTTTATTACATATTTGTGAAGTTTTTACAATTGGTGAGATTTCTATTTCTAATTATATATGTCCATTTTGTATGTTTTTGCCCTTAAAATGTTCACTGAAATTCAGAAATAGACAACCTGTGGCATGCATGTCACATATTACTGAGCTTCACAGCATAATATATATCTAAATCCCACTTCTCAAATATGCATTTTAGAAATGCTAAAAATTGAGGTTTTACTAACTCAGGAGTGCTACATATTACTTGTGGATAAATATGCACTGATATGTTCAAATGTTTCTCGATCTTTTTCTTGTTTTGTTATTAGTAACTCAAAACTAGGCCTTTAAATGAATGTGACTGGCTAATCAGTGACAAAAAGCTGTGGTTATTATTTAGGCAAAAACATGGTTTGTATCTAAGTGTTAGGCATGCTTTCAAACAGTGCTGTAGGTATTCTCTGAACTGCTGGGGAAAATCACCCAAAATGTTCGTTTTTCTACTAATGTCTCCACTTCCACATGCTCTTCCTCCCATATCCTGCTTCAGGAAGCCCTTTGGTTTCTAGTTAATTGGATAACAAAGTTAAAAGTTGATTGATAAACAATGTTATTCTGATTATTGTTGGCATGATGCCTGAATAATTGCCCTATTGTTGAAGTACTACGCCTAGAGAATATGGAATGCAGAATAGAATGCAGATCATTTTTGAATCTATTCAGTCCAGACTTTTCATATTTAATAGGCATTGTGTTTGTTTGATGCAGTGTTCTTTCATCATCCTATTTTGTACGTCAGTATAAATACATTTCTTATTTGCTATTTTCTGTGTGTGTGCGCGCATGTGCATGTGTGAGTGTGTGCATACATACAAAATATTTTAGAGTATAATAATAATATTAGAAAAAGCTGGCTTCATCCTTCTTTCTTATTATTTACAGGTAGTTGAGAATCTTCTGAGTTTTTGCTTCCAAACATTTTTGGATAAATCCATGAGTATTGAGTTTCCAGAAATGTTGGCAGAAATCATCAGCAATCAGTTACCAAAATATTCAAATGGGAATATCAAGAAGCTCCTATTTCATCAGAAGTGACTGCCTTAAT
>JANHFO010003557.1:117175-131563 GCA_032468095.1 Pareas carinatus | reverse complement strand
CCTTAATACAGAAAGGTTGCCTTAAGAAAAAAAAAGTCAAATTATAACTTCTTTTTTTATAAACTAAAAGACTTGTTAATTCTGTTATTGTACCTATATTAGGTATTTTTGTTTTTGTTTTGTAATTATGCACTACATGTGGTTTACAGAGGGCCAAGATCTAGCTTTTAGAAGACACCTCAACCGAATGAATACAAGAAGAAAGAAAAAGAAAGGAGTATGGCTTGGAATTTTTCCTCTACATATACCATCATGCTGGCAGTATAGGATGCATCAAAAGCAGCATTGTCAAATTTGGAATCTGCATTGTCAACATTTTGCTAGGAGTTTCTGCAGTTGGCTGGTTAAAATTTTCAAGATTTTTGTTTTGGTATAGATTGTTTTGTATAGTTAAAGTTGCGTTTTTGATTTATGCATGTAACATGAGGAAAGTTTACAACTGTATATCAGAAAAGGGAAGTTGTGCCTTTTATAGCTATTACTGACTGGTTTTAGCAATTTCCTTTACCTTTATATACAGTGGACTAGCTTGCTCATTTTTTCTTACATAATTTTTGTAAAACTTCAAGATGCCTATTGTACAGCTGTTTTTAAATTGGGGCAGCTCATACCTTAATGACTTCTAGATAATGAACTTCAAGTATAATCATATGAATATAAGGTGGTTTGTCTAATATGACTGTCCTAATAACCCTTCTAAATTTGGTCTAGAATTCAGCCTTCTTCAGTGGGGAATGGGGATTGAAATGTATTCCAAATCTAACCTGAACACTGGAATTGCTTATTTTTTGATATCGATCATGCATGTTCTGTGAGCTACTAGAAACCTAGCTTTGTCTTAAACAAGTGTTAATGGAACACAGACATTTTTTTAAAGCAGCCTAGATATTTGCATTTAATGCAATAGCCATAATTGTAAGAATCTTGGGCTGGATTGACATTAGAAATATCAGTCTTGATTGCCCATCAGGAAACTTTCAGGAAAATATGCATAATTATTTAAAAGTTTACTTATACATGGAGAAATTAACCTTTTTCCATACACAATTATTGCCATATAAGTGTGTACTTCAATGTGCATCAGTGTATATTATATATACAATGGCCACAATCCGGAGCAGCTATTACGTGCATACCAATATCGATGTGCACAGAAATTGGCATATCTCTTCTCATTGGACACTCAGACTTAGCAGAACCTGTGCTTTTAAAATATATATGTAGAAAAACAGTATTGGCAGCCTATTCATACTTTTCAGAACAAATAACAAATTTACCTCTTTTGGGATCTCAGAATTGGTAGGTTCTAAAGGGAAACCTCTTCCCTCAAATGTGATCAGAACTGCTGGAAAGTAAAGTGAAAATTTTCAGATTTAATATGTTGGGCAGTGCACATCCAGAGGATTGGGTCCTCTGGAGTCTAAACCGCACCTATTCTTGCAGTAGCTATGTTGACTCCCAATAAAGCAGTTCAGCAAGCTGAAAAAAGCCAGTTTCTGTTGTTAGATTGCACACTGGATTGAAGGCAAATGTATACAAACCTGACACCATTTTAAGTTAGAAGCTGATGACTACATTTCTCTGTGCGTGTATGGGGATATACACCCGTACACACATATACATACATGCACACACAAACACATATACATTCATTATATATAAATACATATATATATATATAAACCAGGATTTACAAAATAATTGTACCTCTATCCTGTATATGTTTCTAATGGTTCTTAAAAGATTTTAATTCAAATAAGATTTTTAGCTTTATGCAGAAAAGAAAATAGACCAAACTACAAGAAGAAGGAAAAACTTGTATGGAAAATTAAAATCCCAAACTTATATATGGCTTCACTTCTGTTTTTCACTCTGTCAGTCAAGTGAACCAACCTTGTTTCCTGGAGAACATCAAGATTCCACTGCTGATTTTGTGCTTTAGAATAGTACTTGATCTCTGTACAGCTCCAGTCCTTCTCTATCAAGCTCCTAGTGTGCCATAAAACAACCATATATGTCTTGTGATTTTCCCCCCCTTGTCATTGTTTTAAACAATTCATAAGCTGTAGTAGCCCATCCTCTGAGCACCTTAAGAATTTTCAGTAAATTTAAAATACTATGCCACTCTAAAGATAAAAAACGGAAGAAAAATATTTTAAGTGGCCAAAATAAAACGAGGTATAAATGCTTAACAAGAATTAACAATCATAATGTGACATGTTACTAATACCATTTTGTTTAATTATACTTTCAAATGTGTAGAATCTGATAGTATTTGAAGAAAAGAAAGGAAGGGCTAATACAGCTTTAAATGCAGTTTATCAACTTATTGTATAATAGCTTGTATAGTGTATCATAAGAAAGGTTTTTAGATGACAGATTGCTTTATCATGACACATATATTTTTTCTAGGGGTCACAAATGTGTTGATACGGTAACCCATAAAATGTGGTTTGTCTGGAAGTATTAGTCTTCACAGCATTGTGCTGAAGTATCTAAGAGGTACTCTAATTTTATTATGTATTTCTGTTAGTTTTCTTTTCCTTATTCTAATTGAACTTACCCATATTCAGTGGAAGTTCCCGGGGCAGAAGTATAAATCCATTAGACAATTGTAAGGAAAAAAGGGGGGTTGGAAATTAAGTATGATTATCCAACCTGTGTGTTTGGTTCCTCCACATTCCCAAACCTAATCTGCAGAATCTGCGTTGGTTTATGAAAGCCCTACATACACACACATACAAAACACACAAAAGAAGAAAAATATTTAATAGTGGGCTCACTATGTCTTAGTCCAGTGGCCCCCAGCCCTTTAGGCATCAGGGACCGGTTCCATGGGAAAAGGTTTTTCCGTGGACCGAAGGGGACGTTTCGTGTGCTGCCTGCATCCTGTGAATGGGACTTGACTTGTTTGCACAGAGTGTGTGCTGTCGGTCCATGGGGACCCCTGCTTTATCCTATATGTGCACACCACCAACCTGTGTGATTACTTTCAAATATTCTCTTTGAGCACAGCAAAACAGACCAATTTGGCAATAGTATGCATATAGGTACCTGCAATATGTAAATATAGATCATAGTTTGAACACAATCAAGTACATTTCTAATTATCCAACGAAATTGCTCCTTGTAAAACAATAGATTTTACCTGAGATATTTTTGTCTTATCTTAATCCTCTTTAAATATGTGAGGCTTATAAATGAAAATCTGAGCACTGAATTCAGTACTTGAGAGTAAAATAGAAATTGTAATGAAAGTAAAAGTTTTTCTTTATGGTACCTGTGCAGTTCCAGAATTAGGAACTGTGAACAGCTGCTGTGAAGTTTCTCAAAACAGCTATCAGGATAGCCCTGAGATGTAGTTGCAAAAGCCACAGAATAGAAGGCAAAGGTGATACCCCTTTTTCACATAATCTTCTGACTGTCGCACAGGGAAAATACCTTTTTTATCACCAGTTGCTTAACCATAGTTTATTGAATAAACCAGTTTGCTTAGTTCAGCTAACAAAACCAAGCCCTGTTTCCTTGATATCTCTGTATGGGTTTACAAAGCCTACTAAGCCACAGAGAAACCACATGTTGGAATAGTATTCTGTGGAAAGCCAGCATTCTGCGTGATTTTCTATTCAGGTGCTACTCACATAGCAGTTCGAAGTATTACTGCCCAAGTGACAATTTACAAGATATTCAGAAACAGGTATACAGTCTGTGCTGCTGAATAAACTTGTAAACATAGAAATTTACTTAAGCTTCAGTGAATATTCTAACAATAGTTTGAAAACTATTGAAAATCTATTTTGACTGTGTTTGGTTAACACTAACAGGTTTCAGTATTTACTTTCAAAAATGCTCCTGGAAAGATAACATACAAGGAGGATACCATAAATTATACTTGGAAATTGACATGTATTAAGTATTTTGCCCCCAATGCAAAGTTTAAGAAAGCTAGGGATGTGTGATTAACAAATATGTGTGTGTGATGGTTTACCAACACAAGTAAGGTATCCTATGTCTATGTGAAGACAAAGAGTCTATGAGTTGGAAAAAGGCTTTTATTCTATGTAAAATATTTGTTGAATTTATGAAATTCTTAAACATAGAAATGCTGATTTTAGAAAATTTTAAGTTTAAATGTCCTAAATGATTTTAAACAAAAGCCATTTAAATATATAAGCATTTAACAAAATGTGATTTTGTTTGGCTATTCTTTTTTGTGCTGTGGGAAATCAGCACTGCAAATAAAACAGGGAAAATTATGACTTCTGCCTCTTCAGTGCCTTGCCACATCATGCTGACCTGGAAATGATTTGGATAGCACTAAATATGAATGTGGTGTGCTAACGTGTCTTTCATAGAATATATAAAGGCATGGAATTGGAGAGATGTAATGGTAAAGTAAGGAAGAGCTTATTTGGCTATAAACCTGAGTATTTTTTAACCTTTACTACCTGTGGAAGTGATCCTAAGAAAATGTGTTTATGATTAATATGCCAATCTTGCCAGATTAAACAAAGTACAATTGATAGTACAAAAAAAGTCAGAGAAATAAAAAATGAACACAAATATGGAAGCAAGTGCCAACCTACTTTTAAAAACACAGCTTCTAAGCTTCATAATTTCATATTAGGAGAAGGAAGAAGGATAAGTCAGGGAATGGAGAAATGAGATGTGTTGTTATGATCCCTATGAATAGAATTTGAAGTGATGGGCGTTGCCTGGAAACATCAGAATCATACCATTTGTTTAGGGTTCAGAAAGTTTGTCAGATCTTAATTCTCCATGGTGGTTTAGAGTCCAAAGATTCTATGGTCTGAGGAAGGGATGAGCTTTGATGACATACCTTGGGTCAAATAGATCTCACACAACAAAAATACAAAATTGTGTGACTATACAGGGGTGCATTATGCAGTGTTTATAATTCCTGTAGACTTTCCAGAAGACTTGGAACTGCAGAGAAAAATGCAGGTATTCCTTCAAATTGAATGTTGGATTCAAAAATATAGGTTTATCTGCAGGTGGTGCTCCTTTTTAGAAACAGTGTGTTACATTTTGTGCCAAAGGAAAGTGAAACTGAGTCCAAAGATTTTTTTTTCCCCTTGCATAAATGCAGTAGAAGCCAAGAAGGCTGTAGTAATTGCCCTTTATGCCGCTGCATGCATGCTTCCTTTTGTACTTGTGTAAGCCTTTGCAGAACTGAACCGGTGACTGTTTCCATTTCCTCTTTTCTGAAGAGCCATCCAAATGTGGAATCATGCATTTTAAAAACATGTATGTCTGCTTTAGTAGTGCAGTTTCATAAAGCAAATATTGTGCATTTCCCTCATGTTCTGCCCTTATTGCTCTAATAACCTTTTAAAAATATATCTCCTTTCTCGCTCTCGCTCTCTCTCACACGCACGGACATGGAAGAGAATCAGATCACAAAAATACTAGATTTATTGTATTAAATGCATGGAGCTGGAACAACAGGGATGGAAATATACTTTCTTCATGGTTCTTTGAAGTCTGTTGAGATACCTCTGAGTGTAGTAAGGTCAAGACCAATAATTTTTGAGAATGGGTGGCAAGGCCACTTTAATCTGAAGTATGCACTTGAGTATTTTATAGAAAGGGACCAGAATTTTCACCCTATCTTACGCAAGCCTCACCTACTGCCTGGTTCATACTGAAGTGAATTAGGCTGTTCTGGATATACCTACATTTTTATGCTATTGCTGTTACATTGAACAATACTTTCAGGCAAGGCAAAGAGCCTCATATTGGGTGTTGTTGTTTTTTAATTGACCCTTTTTGAGGCTTTTCTGATAGACCACATATATGAAAAACGTCACCTCCCACCCACTTCACCAAACAAGAGTTAATAGCACGGATTCAACAGTTTGTCAACATTCTATTTTGTATATTATACAAAAATATATAATGGGGACAAATGCTATATATTATGCTGGTGTATGGCATTAATTAAAAAAAAGCTTTTTTCATTATTTTTATCACAGTAATTTTAAACAGTGTAAAAAGAATTAAAACAAGTGACTCCTGTCTTAAAACAAAAGTTGTAGTTTTATATTCATGCCGAATAACTGTAGTAACAGTGTCTTTCAACATAATCAGTAAAAATGTTGGACTGTAAAATCTTGTGTGGAATTGTTAAGCATTTATTTTCATTTTAAATTTTGCTGTTCTGGTAATTCAAAACCACACGTCTGTACAGAAGCTGCCGTAAATGTAAGCCATTTACTGCAATGCTGAATAATGGACAAAATGACAATAAAATTCTGCTTTTTCATTACATGTTCAAACACTTTTGAAGTGGCTTTTTTCTCTTGTGCAGAATGCTGAATCTAAGCTTATTAACTTCCTTCTATTC
This sequence comes from Pareas carinatus, assembly GCA_032468095.1. NCBI lineage: Eukaryota > Metazoa > Chordata > Lepidosauria > Squamata > Pareidae > Pareas > Pareas carinatus. The sequence goes on along the minus strand of JANHFO010003557.1, from coordinate 125,196 downwards.
TATTAACATTTCCCAAATGAAGTTGACTTTAATTCTGGACTGCATGGTCTATTGAATGCAGAAATTCACTCACTTTTCTTTTAATCTTCACAGTTGTCTACAAAACTACACACACACACTTTAAGTTGTAAGGTGAAGGCAGTCTGGCATTGTAGTAGTACAATAATTGGTATACATTAAAGAGGTTCTGCCTCTGCAGGGTAGATAAAATCTCAGTTTATGTCCCCAGTGACTTCACTTGTATCTTTTCTCAATCATGAGAACAAAGGAAAAATCGAGTAGCTTGGTGAGCAAATTGTGCCATTTCTTTTTTCCAGAACAACAAAACATCCAGCAGATGTTTAGGAATATAAAATAATTTTTTGACTCTAACAATTACAGCTTTACAATAAAAAGCTTGAAATAGGTGTATGTGAAACTGATCATGGCAACCCCATTTAGTTGAGAAAATGGAATCCCCCCAAAGTATGAGGTGCCCAATTTTGCTTTTTCTAAAAGAAGGAAAATAAATATGCTCTGCCTCGTTGGCCAGCTGTATGCTCTCAGCAGCCCCACTACAAAAACATGAAATCTTTAAGGATATTCTTATACTTCTCATGACTAAATATCACTTCAGAATCACACATATTGCCATTAGGAGAGGATTTTCATCACAAACAGCAGGATAATATATATATATTTGTCAGATCTAGCTTTGCATAAAGTTCATCATACATCTTAAATTCATATGACATAATATTTTGGTGCAAATCAGGAGTCGTTGGGAAACACCAAACTTGATTGGGAGCACATACCTAATATATCAAACCTAAGATCTGTTACTCTCTTGGATTGCTTGTCTCACATAAAGCCCTGAATGAATGGTTTTATAGGCTATTCCAATGTTAAGGTTCATAAAGTGGTTTGAAAACAATACAATTAAAGAAAATCAGTAATATGAATTTAGGCATATAAATGAAATAAAAAATACTAGAAACTATCATTAATTTAACCACCTGTCGCCAACCTCCAAAAAAAAAACTCTAATGCCAGAGAGAACAGGATCGTAGTCTTCGAGCCTCTAAGGCCTCATCAGAATAATCAAGCTATATCACACCTTATTTTAAATTTCTGAAGCCAATGCAATATACAGTATATTTAATCAAATGTTAAACTTGATTCAAATTGCTCTAATGTAATAAAATACTGGAACCGATTTGGTGCAGTGATTATAGCAACAGGCTAGAACAGAGGTCTCCAACCCTGGTCCATGGACTGGCACCAGGCTACAGCATGCCAGCAACCGGGCCACGGAAACAAGCCAAGCCCCCATTCACAGGATGCAGGCAGCATGCACAACCACGTCCCCTCGGTGCCGCAGGAAAACCTTTCTCCATGGAACCGGTCCCTGGTACCCAAAAGATTGGGGGTCACTGGGCTAGAAAACCAGAAACGATGATGCTTTAAGTAGGAAGTCAGCTGGGTGACCTTGGGCCGGTTGTTTTCTCTCAGCCCTAGGAAAGAAATCTGGCCAAGAAAACCAAGTTTTATCCAGATAGCTTTTCCAGGAATCAACACTGACTCAAAAGCACACACACTCTAATAAAAGGAGGATATTAAACTTGATAGATGTCAGCCTCATGAGGTAGTCCAGACAAGAATCACCCTCAGATAAACTAGCTCTACTGTAAGGTTACTTTAACAGCATCTTGCAAGTCTGAAGTGGATTTTTCTCTTTCCCCCACCCCACCCCTTTTACTTTGCAGCTCAAGAAACTAGGGAGGGTGCCTTCTGAGGTGTTTGGCACACCTACATTCTCTAAGCTACCTTTTTTAACCAATCATTGCCCTGGCTGCAATTCTTCCCTCCGTTTCCCAAGGTCATGGCCACATACCACTACAATACATGACTGGTGTATAAACGGTGTGCATTCTATATTTTTTAAAAAATCATGAAGAACGAGTCTATACATAGGCATAACACTCCATCCTAAGTCCCTTCTGTCACCAATGGGTTAAATATGATTTGGTAATATAGGCCACTTGGTCTCTCTGCTTAATTTATCAACTTGTCTCTCTTAAAGGAAAAGCACCACTTCGCATGTGTGACATTTTTCTGTCATAAAATGGCCTCTTAAAAGGGCCTCTACATTTAAGTGGCCACGTCACAGATTGTGCCGCAAATGTTGTCATGGCTCATCATGTGTTGGGATGGAGGCTGACTTGTAAGCAGGCAAGCTAGGTGGTTTTTGTCAGTGCTTCCATTGCCATTTTCATTCATTGCATCAAAAACGAACAGCGGATTTTAAGAGAAGAATTAAAGTACTGATTTGTTATTCTTGCTTTCATCTTGAGAAATTATTGTGCAACATGCAGTATTTCAATCTTGCTTTTGAAAAGTAAGCTGCCCTTCCCTTTTTTCCCAGAAGTTTTATGCTGTAGCAAGCATTTTACAATCCTGGAACTGATTCCTTTTGCAACTGGAAATATTTGTAGAATCGTCTGTGAATTAGATCATTATGATGCAATGCAAATGATTGTGAGCACATAAAAATCCCATTGCCTCTCTAGTGTGGGTTGGAGGGGACGGGAAAACAGAGGTGATGAAAACTGAAGAGCTGAGCCGTCTCAAGATGAGACCTCTTGTCGATTCTGTACCTAAAGCCAGATGGAAGGGATTGAGAAGAAAAAGCTGATGGAGCACTTCCCTTTGGGCGCTAAAGCAACGGAACAGCATTTATGCTGACCGCTCAGCATGGCTGAGATTGAAGTGGGGGGGGAAGAAAAAGGCTTGTGAAATGGAGTATAAATACTGAGCTGGATTTCACACATAGGAATAAATACTAAATGTAAAACTGTAAGTAAAAAAGAAAACAGTATAACTATCTCCTCGCTTGGAAAAACAAACTCTGCAGCAGGTCTTCTCACTTTGATCAGAACTGTTTCTGAACCTAAAGAGTTTCTTGGATTGTTGTTTTCACATACATTGAGTGGTCTGGTGCTGTGGTTAAGGCATCAGGCTAGAAACTGGGAGGCCAGGAGTTCTAGTCCTGCCATAGGCACAAATCCAGCTGGGCGACCTTAGTTCATATCACTTTTTTTTAATGAGGTGCCTTTCCCCCCCCCCCACCTACTCCCTTTTGACTTTCAGTCCCAGTCTAGGAGTTTTGCAGTAGTTCACTCCCTTCTGTACTTAGAAAAAAACCAGGTGCCTCGTTAAAAAAAGCCTGATAGATCCCTTGGTACAAGCCAACAAAGAGAGGAAGAACTTATGGTTCAATGGCTAAGACATTAACCTAACATGTAATTCAGCCCAGGTTCAAATCCCATCAAATGATATCTACCATTTATTCTAGCAAATAAGCTAGAAATGACCACTGAGACTCCCTTTCTTTCTTTGCCACTTGTAAAACTTCTTGCTGTAAATCGCTCTTTCTTAGTACTAGTATAGAGGTAATGGCAAACCGCTTCTGAAAAAACTTGCTAAGAAAATTGCAGAGCCCTGTCCAGGCAATTTCTCAAACTGGACATGATTGAATAGAAGAAGAAAAAAAACCTCTACAATATTCTGCCTAGAACCTCATTAATAATGATGAAAAAAGCCACTCTTATGTACGTGATTCAGAAGCTCCATTGTACACTCCTTGATAACATTTTTTAAATTCTGCTTTTATAGATTAATTGACAAAAATTAGTAGCTTTCATCTTTGCAAATGGCCATCTAGTTAACATGTGTCTCCTCCTTATGTTTCCTTCATGGTAGCATTTTGGCCACAGTGACCCTTCAGGCCATCCTAAGATGTGCATTCTAATTTTTCTCTCTTCCATGGCAGACCAGTGTGCAGTTGGAACAGTTGTGGCATTTTTGATGTCTATTTAAATTTAAATTTAAATTTATAAAGAACCCATAGAACAAATACAGGGAACAAACGACAAAAAAGCAATAGTGACAAAAAGCAGATGAATATAATTTAAGTATAGGTAAGTTCTGTTGTTGGATTTTATTTTCTGTCAATACAGTGTTAAAAAGCTCATGGCACCTTAAAGTCAAAACAAATTCAGAATCACCTAAACTATTGTGAGTCACAATCTCCTTCATTGGCTGCATAGAACCTAAGCCTGAAAGATGGAAAGGGAGTGAGAAAAGTTTTGTGTGTGTGTGTGTGTGTTTGTGTGCACATGTGTAGAGAGAGCTTCATTATTGATGACTGAAAGGGGAAAAGGAAGAAATGGTCAAAGTATATGTGAGATTTTCTACCAGGATAACTCTGTTATACAACCTTGTAGATTTGGAGGGAATGATTTCAAAGTTTAAGGAAAGAGTATTAGCTTTGTTCACCACATCTGAGTTATTTATAAAAATAATAAAGGTGAGATAAAACATTTTAAACATAATAAATAATAATGAATATTTGTCTTCATCCCTTGGAATAAAATCCCAAATCTTTCCCCAAAAATATAAGTGGCCTTCCTCTCCTTTTAACAGAACTCACAATTTCTCAGTTTCATGCCCAGAAGTTCAATGTAATCATTCTTCCTATCCAATTAAGAGTAACTCATCTTCCATTTTATTGGTTGGCTTTGAATGGAAGCACCAAGGACAGCAGGCATGTTAAAGCTGTTCAAACATTCTAATATGCATTAAAATCAAAATATCTAGTTTGGAACCACAATGCTTCAAGTTTGAATTATTTTACACAACTCTAATGTAGGCAAAATTGAGAAATAAGTTGATTCATATTGAAAATAATGCCTATGTACTGTGTGTTTCAAACCAGGTGATAGGTATGTCAGAGAAAAGACAAATATCGTCAGCTTATCATGTAAAGCATAACAGTCATAACACAAACAGCATGTGCGCCATAAATCCTATTGATGTATGACTGAACAATAAAATGGACTTGGTAATAATTAGATTTTTAATTAATCAATTACTCCAATTTTAAACAGCTATGGTCAATTTTACTCCAGAGGTCTCAGCAAGGCTGTTTGTCTCTTCTCAGGTACAATTTTCACACTTCACACCTATCATGAAAATATTTCAATTTTCTTAGAAGCCATATTTTAAGCCACTTCTGTCAAAGCCGATAGAGCAAATTACACAGTGACACACTCATGGGATATCTTGAAAATAATTGGGTTACTAAACTAATGGTACAAGAGGCAACAATTCAGTCATAATTTTCTCCATTCCATTTCATATTGATATCACTATCCTGGCATTTAATCACCAAGTCACACTTCATCAGTTTCTTGTTTCTCACAGTCCACAAATGCATAGTAAGGAAGATCTACTAGGAGTAATCTTCCTAGCCTGCACCCCTAAAATCAAGTCTTGAGGGAATAAAGCAGCCAAGACCAAACTAATTTCTATCCAGAGATCTGGTCAAGTCAATTTCCAAATGTGATATTTAAGGACTCTGCTTTTATAGCTAGTTTGAGACGTTGGGGGCGGGAGGGGAAATCATTCCAGACTATGGCCAAGAAAAATATATTAAGTCTCTCCTGCACTTTTTTAATGGGCTCTGCCAGGTTCGAATGGAACATCTCGCTGTGGCCAACTCACCATGGAACAACTCACCATGGTACAATTTAACAATTCAATTTAATTATTAAAATAAATAAATATTTTAATTTTTGTCATCGACATTTCATTTTGTCCCTCCTTTTGCACTCATTCTTTAATGATTCTATTCCACTATTCCTTTGATATTGGTGTAGCTCTTGTCCCACGGCAAGTTGGCCATGGTTAACTGTCATCGATCCCTGCCAGGGCATGTGTAGCATCTTTTTACTGTGCACCATTCCATGACTTTATTCCAAGTGGAATCTGTTTCCAGGGAGCCTGACCTTCATTCATTCGGTGTCTGTTCTTTCTGACTGGAGAACTCGTTTGTATGTTTACATAAGTCATGTTCACCAGCAGTGGGTTCCAAGCAAGTGAGGCACTGGAACTAACTCAGCAAATCTAAGGTTAAACTTGGTTTCTCAGAGTCATTTTTGAATTGGGTGACATCTAAATAAATAAACCATAACAACCGGAACTCAAGCTGTGATCTAGTAGTAGAAGTAAAATCCCCCTCCCCATGCATTACATATTCTTTCTCTACTATGCCTTCATGTGCCTTTCTTTTAATGTGATATATGCCATCAGGATTCTGACAACAAAGGACAGATTAAAGTTTGATATCAGGAGTCAAAACAAGAGCAGTGTAACATCCAAGCATTTCAACCTTCTGGGGATACTTCTCTAATACAAATCTCAAAGTAGCCATCTTGAAGGGGGAATAAAACCTTACTCACACTATTGAGAAAGGAATTGCTAAAGGCACATACATCAAAAGGTTCCAGGCAATCTCTGAATGTCCCAATAACAAGAGATTCTTAACACAGGGCAATTGTTAATTGATAAGATATCTGTACCTTGTCTCACAAGTGACCTGCATCTACATAATCACCTCTGTCTTCTGTCTTTTCTCCCCTCCCCTTCCTGCTAATTTAATTATAAGCAGTCTGGTCATTCCATTGTATTTGGTGATTTTGCAATCAACTTGCAAAAGTTGATTCCTCTTAATAAAACATGTTAATTGGAAAAGATGCTACCAGACTCCTTCCCATTTTTGGCTACCGTAGACGGACACAGCTCTCCTACTACTACTATAATATCACAGAAAGTGCTGCCCTGACCACAACCGGATACCCTCTTGGGAGCACACATTCAAGAGTTGCAGCCTTTGTAGCCCAATAACTCTAGAACACAGGAGGGGAAAGGGATCTTCTCTCCTTTCACCTCGAGAAAAATCAAGGAAGACTCTCCTAAAGCCCCAAACCTTTTCCTTTTCATCACAGTTATTTTTCACAGGCAGCTCTTGATGCCATTTCAAGCAGAGTCACCCTTCCTTTCCTGGTAGCTCAACAGGATATTCTCCTTTATCATAATTCCTGGAAAGCGCACATTAAAGTCAATCACACTGACTGAATTTAAGGGAGGGTAAATGCAGTGGGCAGAGTGTTTGATTAAGCTGTAAATTCCTAGCGTCTCTTGTTAATGGTGTCTGAAATAAAGCCAGCTATTATGAAATGAAATTTAATCCCAGGAGGGTATGGGGCTTGGAAGACTAGACCTCTGGTCCCAGTGACCAAACCAGATTGGGTCCTTTTGTAATTGACAGGTGGAAATATTGTCAATGCACAGATTTTTTAAGTGCTGAATAAATTTTTTTTTTCTAAGAACGCCACAGCTGATTTATGCCATAATCTTTCAATTTCAGTTTCCAGGTCTCGATACATTGCAATCCTTTCCAATGTTTTGTGTTCTATTCTACCATTCTCTGGCATTGCCACATCAATTAACTTTCTTCTTTTCAACCTCAGTTAAATCTGATGCATTACAAGCCAAGATTTTATCAGTTTGCGTGCCAAAATCCCACATTATTTTAATCTGCTCGTTTCTGACTACTTTCTCAACTCTATGTTACCACCAATTTTTCCTTACTCTCAGTGACCGTTTCTTTCATTCTTTCTTTCTCTCCTCTGATCTCTTCATAATATCACCAATTCAGCAGAGATGTTAGATATAAGACCAAAAATAACCTATTAAATTTAAAAATCAATCTACTAACACAGGAAAAGTAGCATTCGGAGGGCAAGTCTTTAAGTCATTCCACTTTCCTAGAGTACAAAGGCCCCAGCACTACCTTGGGCTGGTCCTCTCTAAACTTGAGATTATTCTTGCCTCCAGTTCTAAGAAGAATCTTTTTGGAGGAGCAACATTTTGATGTAGGGAGACATATGCCAAACTCATCTTGTCGCACAAAAGTTGTGATCATTTTTTCTCAATGGAAAGGCAAAGCAGGTGCTCCACCATTGAGGTCCCACATTTTTGTTTTCCCATGATGTCATTTGCCAAACAATCCACTGCTTTTCTGCAGAGTATTCTAATTCCAGAGTGCCTTTTTAAAAAGATACTGTCAAGAGCCCTTCTACATTAGGCTGCTAACCAGATGAATAAACAATCCAAACGAACGTTAGTTCTTAAAGGCT
>JANHFO010003557.1:79929-94228 GCA_032468095.1 Pareas carinatus | reverse complement strand
CACTTCTGTCCTGCGCACCATCCTTGTACCCAAGGAACCTGTTTGTAGCCAACACAGGTTACAAGCCAGAGGTGCTCTGGCAAGTATTTGTATCTTATAAAAGCATTTTAAAGTACTAAAAGGAAAATCATTTGACCACTCAAAGTATAATATATACGCCCTTCTCTTTCCCTCTGTGCATGTTTGCGTGTGTGTATGCATTGCATGACTGTGTGTTGTATATGTGTATCTGTACCAAGTATATTTCATAAATGTGGACAGTCTTCTAAAAAATACACAGAAAAGTACATCTATAATATTGGTGGTGGAGATGCCTGATAGCCACATGCTCTCAAACCCGTCTCCTTTTCCTTGGTTCCTAATGTGTCCCTTTGGGAATTGTGCATTTATGGGTGATGGGGGAACTGAACGAAGAGGTCAGACCAAAGATAAAACCAGAATTCTTACATTATTGCAAATTCAGCTCTGTCTCCATGAATTGCTGGCTGTAGCTCTGACCTCTACAAGCTGCTGCTTTTAAATTCTCATAGGATTAACTTGACTTTCTTGACCAAAAATGCTTGCATTGCAAGCAAGTGATATACTGTGTGTTTCATCCCATGCTCCCTCTGCAGATGAGTATCTCTATCACAATATGAGCAGTGCAGCCCCAGGTATACCTTCCTTCTGCAAAAGTATATTTAGGATGGGAAATTGGGCTGAAAATCTCAGCCGTATTATATTGGAAGACTAAAAGGAGATTGTGCACCCTGGAGGTTGTCCTCCATTTCGTTTTAAGCATTCTATAATGGTTGAGGCTGTTGATTGTGAAACCATTTGTTTCAAGAGCTGGTGGACTCTATTTCATTGGCAGTTTTGGCTGGGAGGCTAATTGTTTTGTTTGCTGCAATTTTATCCTACATTTATCCAGTGTTCCACAGAGGGTTAGATTTTATGGCCTTCACAAATCTATAATTCTGTGAACATTATTAAATGTAACTTGCATTATGATCTATGGTGTTGAAAAAGCTCTTCTAAAAATATGCATTTGGCTGAGGTTTCTAAATGTTCAGATCCAGAAATGAGATCCTGCATATTGTGCGTCTTCAGCTCTCTCTCTCTATATATATATATACTGAATGCCTCTCTTCATCCCTTGAAATTTTATCCCTAGAGAGTTCAATTCAGCATTTATCCTTATAAAAGAAACTTAACTAGCTTTCAGTTACAAAAATTCAGACTGAAAATAGCAGTGTCAGTGCTCTTGGTATTTCACAGAAAGGAAGAAAGTACGTTTTTTTTCTTTATCACCAGTTCTGATAGGATCAAATCTTAGGTTACATTACTTGGTACCAACACAAGATTTTAGCAGATTGAACCCATCTTCGATTCCATAAAATCCCTTTTCCATGTTCATGTTTTTCATTCCATTGAAGAGAACACCCCTACTCTGATACTCACCATTATCAAATACGGTCCCTGCAGTGAAGGACAGCTCTGAGTGATGCTCTGCTTTACAAGCATATAGGGCTCTAGCTTTGCGGAATGGAGAACTGTGAAAACAGTAATAATTTTAAAAATCAGAATGAAGATAAGCTGATACATGTTTATGTGTGCAGACACAAACGTTTCTCAATATTTATTCTGGCAAATATTTGAAATTTATGTTAAATCTGCCAATGAGCAAAATGGAGAGCTGAAGGGGAAACACCAGTCAGAGTTGAGAAAAATGAAGATCATTTGAGATAACGAGCTAAAACTTATAGAGGTAATACTTCCTCTTCAAACCATATTTCACCATTTTGGAATTTCTGCTTATACTTATCTGTAATGCTTGAGACTGAGGCACACACACTGTTGCCCAATAGAAATGAACAATACTACCTCAGAGAATGTTAGAAAAAATGCAAATCAGAGACAGAATACCGTAAATACAAACTCTACAAAGCCAACTATCATTTGTTCTTTGGAGTAGGAATTGCTGATAAAAAATATTAGTCAGTGGCTTGACTGAACTAATACAGCTAAAATCTGGTACAAACACTTATCAATGCAGCAAAGGCTTTCAACTGAAGCTCTGGTAAAACACACTTTTTTGGTCATTTCCTGAATTACGTTATCTTAATCACTAGGTCTAAGGTAGTCTTTTAGATACACATTCATCTGCTGTAGACTTTTAACTGCATTCCTTAACTGAAAGTGTTATAACTTAATACATGCAAATATGTATAAAATGGCATGAAAACAATATATGACAGTCCCAGTAAAAAATAATGCACATGTAGGATAAAAATCAGGAGTACCAATAATAATACTGTAGTGGCAGGTAGCTTCTGTGTTTTAGGATCAACCATCAATAATAATAAAAAACCAATCAGTTGAGAGATAGACCACAGATTAGTACTTGGTAGAGAAGCCATGAAGGCCTTGGAAAAGATATTCAGGTGCCTTGATGTATATTTACCTACAAGATCAGAGTAGTGTAAGCAGTGGTTTTACCTGTATATTCTATTTAAACTAAAGTTGGACTTTGATAAAGCAGGACAGAAAAAGTATTGACACTTTGGAAGTCTGGTGGTGGAGAAGATTCCTAAGAACACTATGGACAGATAAGGGAGCAAACAAAGAGATCATTGAAAACAACCTATGCAAAGTTCTTACTTGAGGCACAAATAACTAGGCCCATATCACCCTACTTTGGACACATTATGCAAAGACCCAGCTTTCCAGAGAAGGTTCTGGTGCTGGGAAAGCTGAAAGAAAAGAGAAGATGGACAAGACCACCAATAGAGTGGAATGACCTAAGTTACTGTGGTGATGGGTGCATCATTGGGATACTTCAAGGACCAGGTTGGGTATAGAATAGAGAAACTCTATATACTGTAGCCCAGTGATGGCAAACCTATGGCACGCGTGCCAGAGGCGGCACTCAGAGCCCTCTCTGTCGGCACGCATGCCATCACCCCAGCAAAGTAAAAAGAACGCTCTTTAGTAGCAAGTCAGAGGAACGCAGGGCTCCCTTCCCCCTCCTACTCTCCACTTTACCCACCCCTCTGCCAAGCAGTCCAATCGGAGTGCTTCCTGTCTGGGGTAGAAGGCCTGGAGGGGAGCATAGTTCACAGTAGGCCACAGAAGCTAAGATAGGCTGCCATGAGGGCTGCGGAAGGGCTGCCCTTAAAAGCTGGGAGGGGTCGCTGGGATTGGGGGGGGTTGGAAATGACCACAGGGTGTGTGTGTTGCCATGTTGGCACTTTTTGATACATAAGTGACTTTTGGGTTGCAGTTTGTCCACTCGGTCTCTAAAAGGTTTGCCATCACTACTGTAGGCAGTTGCTTAAAATGACCACTGACCTATTAGCACATAGTTAAGCAATCACAACATAAGGCAATATGTAAAGCATAAAATCACAACATTAAAGAGTGAAAGCATCAAAGTAACCCTAAATAGGTTTGGGTGGATAAAAAGGTCTTCACTGCATACATAAAAAATACCATATACTAAGCTTTAAGATAATACCTGGGCAGCGTATATCCAAGATGGAGTGATACCCCTAAACATTCTTTCATTGAGAACCATATAAATGCCCCCTGGATGAGGATGAAGGCCCTCAAGGGAAGATTTTAGAGTTTTTGGAGGCCACTATTATTGCATTATATGTTAGGAATTGAGATTACAATGCCATAAGATATTGCATCAACAAATCCAACTCTACAATTCCTGTTTTGAACTAATAAAAAAAGCAATACTAGAAAGGAACACATGACAAATTCATGATAAAAATAGAAAAAACAATATTAACTCGGTGAGCATCTTATGCTGGAGGTATAGACAAGGGAACATTCAGTATTTGTTATGTTACATCTCCAACAACTGGAAACATCAGGTGCAAAATTGATGTCATGTACTTTTCCCCCTTCAGATAATGAAAATTTCAGCAGTTTTCTCTTCAGTAAAAGCTGAATGCCCAGTCCATACAAAAGTTGATTAGTATCAATTTTGCCAATGGGGAAAAATGTATAAAGAGAAGTTTGGAAAAACAAAACTTTCTCTGCTTTTCTTCCGTATGCACTATTTTTGGAGAATCCAGGAGCACTATGAAAACTTGACTTTTTAGCTATATCAAGGAAGGCTAGCTCAGCATTTGAGGCAGGAGACCATTATCAAAATGTTTTCGTTCATATTCTTGCACTGAACAGGATGCTGGACTGAACTCAATAGCTTTATGACTACCAATCCATAGAATGCCAAGATGAAACTTTTAGACCTGCCTTCCTGTTCCTTCGGGATGGCACCTAAGCCTCTCTTGAACAGTATTTTTGTTAACCAAGAGAGGAGAGAAAAGATTGTGTTTCTCTTTTCTAAAAACACTTTAAACTGTAATCTATGGATTACAAAAGGAAATGAGTTGGCAGACCAGGTTCAATTATTCTAATTGATCCTAGGGCACAGGGGCTTAAAAAAAAAAGGAACGGGCTGCTACTCTTAGTTTGCACAGATTGGTGATACTCCGTCCCTTTGTCTATTTTTCTCTAGGAATTTCTTTAATTACTTTTAGTTCTTTGCTTACTCCTCCTCCTCCCCTTGCAGAAAAGCCATATGCATTAGTGATTGTGGCACAGAATGGTCCTTTTTTCTTTTTCTTTTTGCTAACGGAAAATATGGTATTTAAATTTGAGCTCCTTTACAGTCTTTGAAAATCCCCTGCTGAGAAATGTGTAAAGACAAAACCAGATGACCTGGACAGCAGTATAATTAATATCAGAAAATACCAGGCCAGCTTTATTCTAAACCAAATGAGAAGATCTGCAACAGATGTTTGTTAAATCGTCCAACAGTGCCGGCCTCTTAACTTTAGTAAACTGAACCTCAATTGTTCTATCAATAGCTTTAAATAAAGGAAGGTGAAGATGGTTAAATAAAAGGAAACATCTTTTGGAAAAATTATTCACATGCGCAGTAAGCTATCCTCCTACTCACACTGGAACATGAATTGTATTGAAAGAGAGTCCTTTGAGATGATATTTAGCAGTGGTTCTTGAATACACATTCACAGCTTTGCTAAATATGGCATGAAATGCACATTTTCATATGAAATGCATTTGTGCACGCAAGCAGCATCGGTGGAATAGGTGAATGTGAGGAATTAATTCTTCCTATTCTTAACGAAGTCTTAACGACAACACTAAAGTTGCTGTTTTCAGTGGCAGGAAGTTCCTCACTGAAGGTAAGTGGTAATTCCCCGCCCCCCTGTAAATAGAGGCTTCAGAGAAGAAATTTTCATCAAGCCTGAGGTAGTGAAGGAAAGGATTCACTTCCAGTCTTCGTCTGCAAGAATCCTGACAATGATCATGATCTTTCCCAGCAATATATTGTTTTTTTGCATTTTGAAGAACATGCCAAAGTGCAAAAGCAAGTTTAATGCAAGTCTGTGTTGGCTTTTTGAAGCAGATTATCAGGATTAGAGTGGATTGAGCAATTTCTGCAATTAACTGTACTGATGTTCAGGTGATTTTTTTATTTAAAAAATGCATTTCTCCATGGGGGATTTACGATGTAAAAGATCTTAACATTTAATCGCTGCATTTTCCATTGACTTAACAGAAACCTGATGTCTTAAAGCACACAATCATTTGTGCACAGCCTACCAACCCCCCCAAAAAGGGGGAGGGGGGTTGACTGAAAGCAGGAATGGAAACCTGCAGCAAAATTATAGCAGGTGTGCCTTCTTATGGTATCTGGAATTCCAAGCCAAAGGAATGGCAGAAAACAAATCTATTCAGAGGTGATTTGCAACCAGAGTTAGATCACCCTCTTTCTGTCCTACTGAGACTTACTCTTGTAGTATTTTTAGAGCATCAAATGAAGGACAAAATTTCAAAAAGGGGGTATTTCTTTGTTGTGGAGGGTTGCATTGACAAGGGAAAAAAATCAAGTCACTTCGTGGAGAAATATTTGTTCAGCAAATATCCTTTCCTAAAATGTAACGTCTGAGCTCAAACTAGAAAGCTATGGACATATCCTGCAAAAATGTCCAACTCAAGCTACCTTCTATTCAGAGAAGAAAAAAGTGATATAAAAATGAGACATACGAACCCTTCAAGCATCAAATGCTTGGTCATTTTCCCTCTATCCCCACACTTGCATTTACAATTTTGAATTTTACTGAGTTGCATCAATAGGCAGTTCAACTGGTTTGCTCAGCTTTGCAAAAGAAGAGAACGCCTCGAAGACAGGCTGATCAATTTAATTGGGAAGCTTGTTGAACCCTCAACAGAGCAGGCTCAAAGGCAAGGAAGCAATGAGGGTGGGCAAAAAAACAGCCAGCTCCCCCTCCCTCCAGGAAAATGTGCAACTTTTTAGAAGATGGGAAGGAACCCAGGAAAACGCAGGCAAGCATGGAGCATTCCCTGATAATTAAAACAAGTTGAAATGGCGGCATTGCCAAAGTAGCCTTCAATTCATGTTCCAATTTTGGACTTCTTTCTTTCTTTGCAGCATCTCAATGCCCTGCAACTTCAGTGCCTCTCTTTCGTGCTGTGCTTGTCCTTCAAAGCTCGGCTTGGATGATCAAGGACGGAAAGGAGCCCTGGAACTTTCGAATCAGTCCTTTGTTTTAATTTTTGCCTTTAAGCATGGCGTTTGGCCAAGAAAGCACTCAGTTGAGTTTGGGCCATGTGACCTTGTAGAGTTTGGACAAGAGCTGCAAATGTGCTCTCTCCACCTCTCCATTTCTACATCAGAATAAAAGCACAATAACTATTACATATGGGAGCAGAAGGCTTGATGTTGATAAATTGTCTATTTGTGTATAAACTGAGTCACTAAGGATATGCATGCCCTCTCTGTGCAATTTTCATGAACCAATCAATCTAGCTTCCAGCATAATCAATCGGGCCTCTCAGAAAGATAGGGTTTATAACCAAATTGCAGAGAATTTCAGATTTGGGACCCACAGATTATGTTAACCCTGCTGCTTAATGCTCATCTTGTTCATCATGCAATGATCTAAAGGAAAATCACAGATATGGTTTCTCTTTGAAAAAGAGTGCTCCACTTCTTATGATCAGTGCCAAGTCCTAGAGACTGCACTACATACTCAGCCTTAATCCAGAGCGCATTAGAATATCTTTAATTACACAGTCGCAAACTGCATTTTGCACAGGCTCAGGGTCAGTAGAATGATGGATGAAGAATATAAAGAAGAGAATGCAAAGAAGCACTGCTCTGAGATGCTCTTTTCGCAAGAAAGCTGTGAAGGGCTTTCTAAAAAAATTTGCAGCTCATGATGACTAAACATTCAGGAATTCAACAGATGAAGGAATAATCAAATAGAAGATAATGATTTCTCCCCCCTCCTTTTTTTTTGATGGAGTACCATTTCATACTAGCTCTTTAACTATAGCCCTTTTTTGTAGGGTGGATTTGCAATATTAATTCAAACCCAAATACTATATATTAGCTGACTGAACTTATCTGGTTAAAACTCAATCTGCATTTAAGTTCAAAATGAAGTCAGAAGCAAGTAACACTGAATAATAAGCTGGCATCCAAGCACTTATGGCTACAGTCTTAATCTTCAGTTCAGTTTGCATTCGTGACTTGCTGTGCTTTATGATGGAGTTTTAATCAGAGATAGGCTCTCTGAATGAATGTGATTTTTTTTCTTGGGATTTGGCATATTGCAATGCAAAATTCCACCAAACTGCATTATTATTTTAAGTTGAAGTTATTGGTAAGCAGCAATTGGCCTATCCAGGCAGTCTTTGACTCACAACAGTTCAGCTAGTGATGTTTGAAGTTACAACGGTACTGAAAAAAGTGACTTATGGCCATTTTTCACACTTACGACCGTTGCTGCATCCCCATTGTCACGTGATCAAAATTCAGACGCTTGGCAACTGACTCATTTTTATCATCCTCGCAGTGTCCTGGGGTCATGCGATCCCCTTTTGCTGCCTTCTGACTAAGCAAAGTCAATGGGGAAGTCAGATTCATTTAACAACTGGGTTACTAACTTAATCCCTGCTGTGATTCACTTAGCAACTATGTCAATAAAGGTTACAAAATGGGTCAAAATTCATAAGTGTCTCACTTAGGAACAGAAATTTTGGAGTCAATAGTGGTCATAGGACGAGGACTATCTGTAGTTGCTGGCCAATTCTGTTGGACGAGTTGGAAGGGACTTTGAAGGTCTTCTAGCCCAACCCCTGCTCAGGCAGGAAACCCTATACCAGTGATGGCGAATCTATGCCACATGTGCCACATACACAGAGCCCTCTCTGCCAGCACATGCACCTTTGCGGCTTCCAGCGGTTGAGCGAGCGAGTGAGGCTCGAGCAATGCCTGTTTGGCTTCCCACTGGCAGCGGTCAGGCACCTGAGAGCCCTGACTGGAGCCAGATAGGCTCCCCCAGCCTGCAGGGGTGAGCGGGCGGCAACAGCATCCCACCAGGGAGCGGTCGAAATGGAGCGCAAGTCAGGTTTCTCCAAGCTGCCCAGAGCAGCGGTCAGATGCCCAAGAGCCCCACCTGGAGTTAGATTGGCTCCCCCAGCCTGCAGGGAAAGGCTGTGAAAGGTCAGGACTGCAGTCGCCATCGGAAGCGGGCTACACTTGGGGTCTCCCGGGAGGGGCCGCCTGGGCGCTGGACACGCCGGGACCCGACCTCCCTTTTAGTCCCTCCCAAGCAGGATGCTGTTGCTGGAGACCCCGCGGGCAGCCTGCTTCCGATGGCGGCTACATCCCATGCCTCTCACAGTCTTTTTCCAGCTTCCCTTTTAGCCAAAATTCCTCCCCACCCCTCCCCACTGTGGGTTGGCGACCACTGACCTAGTTTGCCCTTAAAGGTTGAGGAGATAACAGTGTGTGTGTGGGGAGGCTTCACCAGGGGGGTGGGGGCATCACTGGGGGTGTGTATTGCCGTGCTGGCACTTTGGGATACATAACTGGCTTTTGGGTTGCAGTTTAGGCACTTGGACTCAAAATGGTTCACTATCACTGCCCTATACCATTTCAGACAAATGGCTGTCCAATCTCTTCTTAAAATTTTCAGTGTTTTCAGGTTGGTTATACCAAATGTTAAACAATCCTTAATTTCACATCCTTGTAGTATGTTGTTAAAAGATTTGGCAACGAGTGGCTGTAGACCACTCGGATATTTCAACTCCAAAACATGCCGTTTATCTTCATCTGTTGCTGACCATTTCTTGATCTTCCTTCCCTTTTGTCCACCATTTCTACTGTTATTATGAGTTCTTACATTTCAGCTTCTTTTTTATTTGTATTCATCTCCTTTAACTAACCTGCATTTTGGTTGTATTTTGCAGCGGTAACTGCACTGTTGTTTCTTTGTCAGGAGTTGACTGGTTCGTGGCAGTTTTTATATTGAAGGATTGACGGAAATGTTTCTGATTCGACAGAAACTGGAGATTCTGCTTATAATGTGCAAGTTGAGCTTTGAATCTGCTGATCTTGTTGCTGTTATTTATATACAGCCGTTATTTGTTGCTTTATTAGTTCCAGTGCTTCCTCAATCTTCCCTGTTTCTTAGTGGTATTTCTTGATTAGCTATTCTTTGGACTTCTTGTTCTTCAACTTCTTTTCTTTCATCTGTTCTAGCTTACTTCCATCTGACCTTAGCATGCTGATCTTAATTTTTCAGCTTGAGCTTCTATTTGGTGGCGCACTGTCTTGATTTTGTTTCTTGTTTATTGATTTTGCATACCAGGTATTCAGTTATAATTGCAGCCATTCTGTACATCAGTTGGTTTGTTTCTTGAAGTAAGCAGGTGCTTATATTTGCTAATATGGTATTGGCATCTTTTAATACTTGTATCAGTTGTTTCTTTGGAACGAGTTTCAATGCAGGCAACCATATTCTGTTGTTTTTGTGCTGTTCTAGATGTTGAGTTTTTGCTTATTTTAATTCTTTTTTATTATTATTAATCATTGTATTCATCCATGTTCTACCATGTTTAGGAATATGAATACTTTAGTCATAAGCATTTTTGAAGTTTCTTGCAAATAGAGATATTTCTAAACATCTCTACCTCTTCTAGACCCTAGAGGTAGTCCAGAAGGATAAATTTCTAAGATTGACCAATTTCATAACAACTCTGAACAGTGTACAGCATTAAACCAGTCAAAAACACTGGTTCAGAATGAAGTGGTATGAGACAATTCTCTGCTTTGCAAGCTGCACTGATTGCCAGTTTACTTCCAGGCATGATTCAAGGTACAGATCAATACCATAAAGTCAAGACCTAGTTAATTGAAGGACTGCCCATCTTGCATAGTGCTTGCCTGATGAATTCAATCTGGCAGGGCTGGTGTACCCTGAGATATTTATTTAATTACACAATGCTTTCTGTCAGGATCCCAGAAGTATGCCTTGTCCATCATAGCACCTGCTCTCTGGAATGATTTCCCTCCACCAATTAATATTTCAAATGGGCTTAAAAATCTGGCTCTTAACCCAAACCTTTGAGAAGAGTGACTGAAGCCCCCTTTCCTCTTTTTCTTTGCTCCCATACAAGTTTGTCACTCACTGCTGCCATCTTTGTTTCTCTTCTTCTGTTTTGTTCCTTTGTTTTTAAATGTTTTTATCATTTGTAAAATGCTGGGCAGCTTATAATAGCAATAGCACTTTTAAGACTTATATACCACTTCACAGCACTTCACAGCCCTCTCTAAGCAGTTTTCAGAGTCAGCATATTGCCCCCACTGATGTGGATCCTCATTTTATCGACTTTGGAAGGATGGAAGGCTGAGTCAACCTTGAGCCAGTGAGGATCGAACTCCTGGCAGTCAGCAGAATTAGCCTGCAATACGGCATTCTAACCACTGCTCCACCATGGCTCTCTCAACATTCAGACACCTTAATTCAATTATTGATATTAGAAAAGTACAGTAGGCATCAGAATGAACCATAAAATTGTAACTCTCAATAACGCATGCTTCCATACTGTGTCCCTCTCTTCCAAGGGGCTCTGAGTCCAAGGCCTCAGAAAAGAGCCAGAATTTCAAGAGTTGCTTAAGGAAGATCTGGGTAGAGCTCATTCAAAACTTGGGGGGATGGTGACAGAATATCTGGACAGGCATTATGACAGAGAATACCTGCTTCTTGGTTCTGTGACACTGTTTAAATAATGGGATCTGTCATTATAATAATGTAACATCAACTCTTTCTGATCATATAGGATATGTGGCAAGTAAAAGGCAGTCCCTAAAATAACCAGGCCCTATGCCATGGAGGGTTTTATAACTAGCAACTTGAACAAGATCCCAAAATCTATTGGTAACCAGCACAGTTGATGAAGCAGAGTTGTCCCATAGCCATACCAAGGCATGCCTGTGACTGCCTGTGCTGCCTTATTCTGGACTAACACCAGCTTCTGAATAATCTTCTAGGGCAGGTCTATGTAGAATGCATTGCAACAATCCACATACAAGGTGACAAAGTATGAGTGATTGTGAGGTGGGTGTCCTGATATGAGGAACAAGACAATTGATGCACAATATAAATCTGTGGAAAGGCCCTCCTGGGCACCACTGCTATCTGCTTCACACTGCCTGGGACCAATTATGGAAAAAGAAGGACGACCATTGCAACACTATGTGCCCTTCTCTTATAGTCCCTATAAGTAGTCCAGAAAGGTATCAAAGCAATGGTATCAAAAGCCTCTGAGAAATGGTGGAGGGTGAAATAGTTGCAACCCCTGCCAATGATCATCGAAAACAGTGGTCACCAACCTTTTTGACTTCGGGGACCACCAAATTTACAATTTGAAATCCCGAGGCCCACCAATATGATTTTTTTTTTAAAGGTACATACATTTGTAAAATAATGATCAGAGAACTTCCATTTTATTAATATAAAAGGGACTCATTTAATATAACAAAATTTAAAAAGCTTATTTAATTATAACAAAATCATAAGAAATCACATCACATTTTTAGTGTGATATTCGTTCCTGCTATTGAGAGAGAGACAGAGAGACAGAGACAGAGAGAAATAGAGGGAGAGAAAGAAAGAGAGAGAATGAGAAAGACAGAGAGACACACAGACACACACAGAGAGAGAAATAAAGGAAGAGAATGAGAGGGAGGGAGAATGAGACAGACACACACACACAGAGAGAATGAGAGACACACACACACACATACACAGAGAGACAGAAAGACACACAAACACACACACACACAGAATGAGAGAGAAAAAGTCACAGAGAGAAACACAGAGAGAATGAAAGATAAAAGAAGCGGAGGCACTTGACCTCTGAGGGCTAAAAAAGCGGGTGGGCAGTGGCAGTGGCAGCGAGGGGAGCCGGGTGAGACTCTTCTGCCAGTGGCGGGCAGTTCCCCCCGCCGCACCAGCCGAGGCTTTTGCAGGCAGCGACGGGCAGGTCCCCCCACTGGCCCAGCCCTGACATCTGCTGGTGGCCGGAAGAAGGAAGGCGCGAAAAGTCCCTCGCACTTCGCCAGCAATCGCCTTCAAAGCCACGAAGGGTGGGCAGTGGCATAGCTGGGCGTGTCTTATTGGACGCGCCTGGCTCACGGCCCACCAAGATTGGTTCGGGGACCACCAGTGCTTTAGATGGAGAATGCAGCCCTTCCCCAAATGAAGGAGGTCTCTTGATGTACAAAAGGCTCTATTTTCCAAGCTAAAATGGCATATGCTTGCCAGAAAGAGAATTATCCTTACAACCACAAAAGAGCAGCTCGGCTACAAAAGGAGAGTGTTACTTATCTAATCTCAATTTCCACAACCATCAGCAGATATCACTGGGAGTCTCTAGAAGATACAGACCTAGCAGAGAGGGAACATCATGTCTCATAACCTCAGCAAAGGACCTTAAGAGTTTTTTTAGGCAGAATATCCAGTGGTTTATAGGAAGCGATACATCTCAATTGGGAAAAAATGCAATTATCTGCTCATTTTTAAAAATGGAGAAATATCTGATAGAATATAGCACAGACCATAAGAGAACATGCACTGAGAATCCAGCTAACATCTGAGATGTTTCTAATTTAGGATTTGAAGAAGCATGCATTCTCAGCCTTCCTCGAGAGATGCATTAGGGAAGGGCTGGTTTGGACACCTGCTTATCCTCTGATCAACACACAGAGAGACAAAATGTATACCCAGAATGAAGATGCAACCCAACGGGGAGGGGTTTCTCAGGAAAAGATGAGTACAAATTTTCGGTCAAGGGAAAAAGCCTTTCCATATAAGTCCTTCCAGTTTGCTATAAAGTGAAAGAGAAAAGGATTCATAACAGCTGCTCTTCTGAGAATTCACACCTGGAGCAAAAGGAACAGAATGTGTTATACAGAAAAAAAGAATTGTAAAAGATGCAATTGGGCAGGTGTGAAAACCAAAACAATGAAGGTAAGAGTTTACTCTGCCTCCATGGGGAGGAGGAGGAGGAGGAGATAGTGCCCAACGTCATGGACGGATCTCTGCCATCCCGAAGAAGTGGCAGCTGTTGTCAGTCACACCTCTCTAGCAACTGAGTCTCCAGAGAGCCAGGGGAAACAGAGGGCATCCCACTGAGTAAATACCTAGTACCAATAACACGTCTCATATTTAACTCTCTCATGTGAATGGAAACCAAAATGGCTGACTGATCTGAAATGGTTACTGAACTGTTATTGTCCAAAAACGAAAGAAAAGCAAAATAATTTCCCTAGTATCTGAGTCTGAACTAAACCAGCAAAATGGCCAGTTTGCTCACCATTTGTTTAGTGACAGTTCAAAGTTACAAGGGCGTTGAAAAAAGTGGCTTACAATCAGAATCAGTATCAGAATTTTTATACTGCCAAGTGTGTCAGGACACACAAGGAATTTGTCTTCAGTGAACAAGCTTATTGCCTACCTACATACATAAACAACTGTGATTACAACAAGGATACGATCAAAGATACATTCATAGGCAATCTGAGTATCTAAGTATAATCACGATAATTTGTGTGTGTGTGTGTATGTATGTGTGTGCATGTGTGTGTGTATAAATATCTTATTGTCAACATGGATAGCAATTGCTGTAAAATCTCAATTTGTTGAGAATATATATGTTCCCTGAAGAAGTCTTTTTTACTGTCATTTTATTATTGTAAATATTTCCATCAGTATAAAAATTTTTGCACATTATATTTCTTAGTCATGTAACAAATTGATACATCAAACATGTTCAACCATATATCATTTAAAATGTAGAGCCAGGATGGTGCAGTGGTTAGAAGTGGTACTGCAGGCTATTTCCGCTGACTGCCATCTGCCATCAGCCATCAAAAGTTCAGCAGTTCGATTCTCACTGGCTC
>JANHFO010003557.1:64140-74978 GCA_032468095.1 Pareas carinatus | reverse complement strand
CTGGGGGTCGCCAGCCGACATTGTCTGGCCGACGGCACCCTGAGGAGGCCCTCTCTGTGGGAGCGAACCGGTCAGTGGGAGGTATTGGCTGGTAGAACACGATCCTGTAAATATCTGGGTCCTAAGCCATGGATGTGTGCTAAACACAGCCTTTCAGCTCCATATTCTCTGTCCTAATGGATTATCCAAGCACCAGCCAATTTGCAGCCCTATGGAGAGATGAGAAAGAAAATTAACTCTGGGCCTTCTACTTGTGAAATGTGTATCTAAGCTTTCCCCCATCCCAAGGAGCACAATAACCTTGCCATAGCCAAAGTATTTTAACACCTGAGGCAAAAATAATAATAATTGTGCAAGCTGATCTCCCTTGGGGATGGAGGGAGTATACAGTAGTAAGAAATTAAACTAAGAATTTACTTCCTGACTGAGGCAACCACATTGCTTTGTGCAACAGCTGAGCTGTACAGCTATAGTCTATCCCCTGGCACATTGTGTGGAAGATATAGGAATTTGAAACATGGAAAACCCATCCATTCCTTTTTTAGCTGTCTTTAAACGTACACATTAAAATGTATGCAATTACTTAAAGAAGTGCTTGCTTTACTTTTTGTTACCTCATCTAGAAGGAAAATGCCAGCATATAATGCTATGATATATTTTTTTTGTATGTAAGTTTTATTTAAGATCTTGATTTTATCACACTTTATCACACAAAGTAGAATCTGTTTATAGGAACTGCTGACAGACTGATTAAAACATTGCAAGAGAAGGAATGCTTCACTTCCTTTGGTTATACCTACAGTCACTCATTCACAGCTGCAACAAATACAGAATATACAAACTGGTCTGAGTTTAGGTAATTTTGCAACATTCCTGTATACGTGGATTTTAACAACAAAAAAACTATTAAGTAATCTAGGAGGCATGTTGAGACTACTGAAAATCTACCTGAATTTTTCACTTTTTGTTCAGGCTTTGACATCTTAGAAACAGACTTGTCAAATTTGAGAAATGAGAATGTCACTGTCAGTTTCTCTTCAAAGTTTTAGGCTTCTTTTTCAAGATTATGGCTGTGGCATATGCCAAAGTCTGAGAAATTTGATTCCCTTTCCAACAGGAGAATACATTTTTCAAATACCAGAATGATCAGAGCTAAAATTATAACAGTTAATTCTACATATGCTGAGTTAGCTATTGGAAAGCTATGGGATGTCAGCTCAGCAAAAGATAATTCATTCAATGATTTAAGGTGCGTATACACACACACACAAACACACAGACACACACTAGCAAGAAGCCAAAACCGCCAGCCTGAAGATGGCAAGTGAGACCTTGCCGAAACGTCGGCAAGATATTCTCAATTTTACACGGGAGAAGACCCGAACACATCTAGACCTACATACTGGTACAAGTTTATTTAAAAAATAAAAATGACTCAAAATAGAAATTTATAAATGTTGCACATTCCATGTAACAGGGGCCAGAAACTGCAGTTGAGTTTCTTATCGCTCTTCTTGGTTTGGCTTGCATTCAAGCATTTTGCTTTGAAAGCAATATGTAAATATGTGCCTAAAGCTGAGCTATTGAATTCTGAATAATATTTAACCCACTAAATTCTTATCTAAGGCAAATCAACAGTTTCAGAAAAATAGTCTTCATACTACGGAAGCTCTTTGCTCGGTTTAGCACTTTTAGCACTTTATCAGTGTATAGACAATTGCACATCCAGACACGCCCTTGATCCTTTCTAGAAGACTCCTTCTTCATGGAAAAGTCACAACATACAACAATCTTATAATGCTCTAATTAGATGCAGTATGGACTGCTTCTTACTATATGGCACCGATTGTCTCCGTATTATGAGAAATAATTCACAGGTACAAAGGAAATTAAGCTAAGGAAATAAAGTCCTGTCAAGTTATTTGCTCCTACATCACTATCACTCATTGCAACTTCCATTCAACAAAATGGTTTCTGCACAAAGTTAGCAATTGTGGGGG
The DNA here is from genome assembly GCA_032468095.1 of Pareas carinatus. NCBI lineage: Eukaryota > Metazoa > Chordata > Lepidosauria > Squamata > Pareidae > Pareas > Pareas carinatus. The sequence goes on along the minus strand of JANHFO010003557.1, from coordinate 72,978 downwards.
CCATTTTAGATAGCCCTGAGATGAATGCTGGAATATGTAGTGCATGGTTTGGTGCCATTCCTTTTGGAAACTTTCACTCCTCCTTACCCTCAACATATACATCTGTTTCATATACTAATATAACATTTTAATCTCAGTGTCTCTCTGATCCAGATGATTTTATTTCTGGTGCAACAGCACTATATCTGATCCAGTGTAATGTAGTGCAGTGTAATACAATCTTACTAGCACTGATGATGTTACCTAGTTTGGAATGAAAAGTCTGCAAGAAAATAACCAAGCTCAGAGAGGACCCCTCATTTCAACCCTGAGCTACAAATATTCTCCTTTATTGGTACCAGTCCAGTCCAATCCAATCCAATCCAAGGTCATTAAGTCAAGTGAACGAAAATACTCCTTTCAAAATAAAAGTGACTGATACATTAGATTTGCTAATGATAACTTTCAGGAATCATACATCTGAAGCAAATGCAAATGTTGGAGTGTATTTAGCCAAGGCACAGCATCATTTTATCTGCTACTGATAGCTGTATTAGAAGGGGGAAAATGTAAATGGTAACTGAACATTGGAAACTGTTTCTATTAAAATATGATAAAAGTTGGGACCCAATACCAAGCAATTTTAAATGAAATTATAGATTTCTGAATAAGAGAATTGCTTACAAGCAATAACTGAATTCTTTTCACTAAATAAAAAAAATATCCTGATATCTTTTTAAAATACGCATTATAGGAACCAGAAGACAACATGATGCCTTTGTTTTATATTGGATTCCTGTGTCTTCCTGTGGAATTCAAGGAAATGGGCAGTGTGAAAGGAACGGGTGGCTTCTTTCCAGTTTTCTTGTGGGAAAATCTCCCCATCGTAAAAAAAAAGGCAGCTCATAATTTGGCACCAGAAGAGCATTCTTGACCAGATTAGAACAGTTTTTTTAAATATAAGTCATAGTTTATACCAAACTTGTTTTAAGTAGGGAATCTATTCAAGACAAACTGTAACCTCTAGTTCAGAGAAATATAGCATGAACATCAAAGAAAGCACTGGAATAAGTCGTATAGGGCAGATAAAGAATGAAAACCAAGACTGAGTGAATTCTGCAAGACAAACTTTTTTTTTACAAGTGGAAGAATGGCTTTAAGAGCGCACAAAACCATTCTGACAAAAGCAGCAAGCTCTTGCAGGTGCCCGTGTCTGTCTGTACATGTTTCCGTTTCTTTCATGAATGTAAAACTGAAAGGCATCCATTAGTCTCTCTTAGAGCAGTTTTGCAAATCAACACTTGCCCAAAATAGGATCTCCTACTGGTGACCCATGGATGTCCAATAAATAGTCCTCTGAAGCTTTCCCCATGTTCACCAGCCATTGTCTGCTATCATTGCCTCAGCCTCATTTTCTCACATTCCATAACCATAATCTCACCCACTGATTGTCAATACACATGTGAAGACAGGTCCAATACACATTGGGGGAGGCCTCCAAGAGTAATCAGGTCAAAACCTGCTTGCCACATTAGCCTCTGCCTTCCCACTTTCATCAGAGTTCAGTTGCCGCCTCAGCCTTGCCTCAAATTGTAGATGAATTCATAATCTCTTGTGAATAGTGACACCTGATAGTCCCAGATTCCAGGAATGGAACATCCAGTTCCACATTTGCCCTTCAGCCCAGACTAGGGCCATTGCAGGCAGATATCAAGGTTTTTATTACAGGGGGAAAAAATCACCAACAAAGGGAGACTCAGATGGCCATTTCTAGCTTATTATGCTGTCCTCACTATTCACAAGAGTCTAATACCCCTTGGACAAAGTCGGCAAAGGGGTGAGCCTGCGGTACAGCGGCTAAGGCACTGCCTAGCAAGTACATCAGCCCAGGTTCAAATCCCAGTCTGGACTTCTAGCTGGGGTTAGGGTATGGCTCGCTGAGGACAGCATAATAAGCTAGAAATGCCCATCTGAATCTCCCTTCCTTTTCCGTTGAATTTTTCCTATTAATAAATGAATTCATAATTTTGAGCTTAAATTTGAGGCACAGGCCATGCATAAGACATAAAGAAATGTGACTATAATTATCATTTAGCAGTCAAAAACCCAAACTTCCAGGCTCTAAAAGATGAAAACACGGGAAGGGAGGTGTTTAATTGTACTTTCTAAATTTTTATTTAATGACTCATCATTAAATTGAAGAAGCACTGTGCTGAAGCAATGGTCAGCAAAATTCAAAGAATGAAACGTACTTGCAATGATGGTTAAATGTCAAGATTGCCTGAGAACAGATGAATTTTCATTCACTGCCAAGCCACCAAATCAGAAAGCAAAAGGGATACTAAAGTAAATTAACTGCATTAAATATAAATATTCAAATATCGTAATTGCATATGGGTATATACATACAAAATATGATTTCCCCATTTAGTCTTTAAAATGGATTCTTCAGATAATATTAGTACTAATATTAGATTTCTTCCTTTCTCCAAAATATTAATTTCTTACCCCCTTCTCGTCTAAATTAAGTATATCCTCAATCAATTCTCTCTCCTTTAAAATCAAAGACATAGCTTTAAATTGCTTACATACTTTACAATACATTGATTTTTTTCAGCTTTCGAGTAAGATAAAAAGAGCAATCCTATTTAATAAATTTGATAGATTTATTTTCCTCATCATTTGATGCAAAATATGCATTGATTTTTATCCTCTTCCATTTGTCAATGAAAGTACTTTCCTCATCTCTTAATTCTAGGCTAGTGTGGAAGGAGGTGGGATTGCATGTCACATTGCTTGTAAAAATCATAAATATGGAAAGCCAGGATGGTGCAGTGGTTAAAAGCAGCACTGCAGGCTATTTCTGCTGACTGCCATCTGCCCTTAGCCATCAAGTTCAGCAATTCGATTCTCACTGGCTCAAGGTTGACTCAGCCTTCCATCCTTCTGAGGTCGGTAAAATGAGGATTCAGATGGTTGGGGGCAATATGCTGACTGTGTAAACCGCTTAGAGAGTGCTGTAAAGCACTGTTAAGCGGTATATAAATCTAAATAATAAAATAAATAAATATATACATGATAAATGTCTACGGACATTCTCAGTCATCCAGGTCATTGTTGTTCCAAAAGTGCTTTTTTAAAAGGAAACTGGACTTTTCACTTTGAAGGCATTCCGTTTCTCATCCAAGAAGTTTCTTCAGCTCTGAGGCTTCTTCATAGAGCTGAGAAAGCTTCTTGGATGAGTTGCAAAATATCCTCAAGGAAAAGCAAAGTCCAAGCTGTCTTTTGAAAAAAACCACTTTGGGTACAAATACACGATACCACAAATGAATACAAAGAAATCGTTCAATAGTCTACTTTATCGATCGTCGATTGACTGTATTGATTAGTATCTGGAAAATCTCTTGTCATTAATAAATGATATCAATTATTTGGAAACATTAATGTGGGGAGGGAGGCACTCTCTTTACCTTGAAAAATGTACCATTTATTGCCCTTAGAAGAGTATATAAATCCTTCACAAATACAGAGTGCACACTTGTCTTTAGAAATTCACGGTCAGTGTATTAATTTGTTCGTATGATGTGCTACGATATTCTGTTGGCAAGCAGCACAAGAATCTTGTTTCCTGGTTCTACTGGTGTCCCATTTCTCTAAGCAACTAAAAAAGTAAAGATGTCCCTTTGACTGGTCTGAATGTTCTTGTCCCTCTTGCTTTAGCTTTTATTTTGATGATAATGAATTTATAGCATCATCTCTGTAGCCTCATTCACCTGAGTACCTTTTTAATTTCCTCTTCCAGAAGAAGGTACACTCAGCAGATTTAATGAGGTTGGCCAGGATACCCAGGTGCAGTTGTTGAAGTACAGCATTTTTTAAAAATGGAAAATTATCTGAACATGCAAGCTTTGGAGAAAGCAGCAACTGTATACAAAAATGGACAAAGATTTCTTCTGGGATGGTGACTGACAAAAGTAAGATTAGATTAATATGACAAGAGCACTGAAGTGGAACAGCCCAAGCTAGATTTACGTCGACTGAAATTACAAATACTAAATATGGAAAAAGGAAAGTGTGGGAAGGCTTTTTTTCTTTTCCTTTTTAAGTTCAGGGAAAATGCATTTATTGCCTTGAAGAATAAGAACCCTGCTGGACCGGACAAAAGGAGGGTTATCCTGACTTCATCATTGTCAAGCCACATACTTCCAGAAAGGGTACAAGCAGTGCAGGCAGGAAGCTTGGTTGCTGCTTCCCTAGACAAGTCCTATGAAAAACTACAAAATGGATACCAATGTGAATGGAAATGGAAATTATAATAATCTCCAAAGAGTTAACAAAATGCATTTCAGCAGCATTTTCATGAAAGCCAGCTCTTCAATTCCTTCCTCTTCTTCTTTATTTAATAGCATTCATTTCTCTCTTCTGTCATTCTGTTTTTAACTATTTACAGGTTAAACTGCAGATAGTCCTCGACTTACAACCATAATCGAGCCCTAAAATTATGTTGCTAAGTGAGACATTGGGTGAAGTGGGTTTTGTTCCACTTGGCGGCCTTTCTTGCCCCAGATGTTAAGTGAATCATTGCAGTTATTAAGCTAGGAACACACAGTTGTTAAGAGAAGCTGGCTTCCCCATTGACTTCGCTTCTCAGAAGGTGGCTAAAACATGACTCTGGGACATTGCAACTGTCCTAAATATGAACCAATTGCCAAGCACCTGAATTTTGATGATGTGACTATGGGCATGCTGCAAGGGTCATGTGAAAAGCGGTCCATAAGTCACTTTTTTCAGGGCGGTTGTAACTTTGGATGGTTACTAAATGTTGTATGTTGAAGACTACCTCTATATTGTCTTAATTGTGCACGCTTTCCAGAGCCACATGCAAGTGAAATGGGCAGCTGTATAAATCCAAGAATTCAACAAAAAATAAATGAGCCATTAGCTGAAGCAAAATGAGAAATAATTGACCTATCAAAAGTTGCTGACCTTTCTTTCTCCGTTATTTTAAAAAGCAAAAATAAAAACAGCAACCACAGCAGCAAAAAGCCTTTGGCTGTGTGTGCTGCACATATGGTGCTGTGCATATGTAAGAATGGCTACATAATCGTGTCATCCTAGCAGATCTAACAGGTCACACCGTGTCCACCTAGGAGATACTACAGTGCGGAGTCCGTAAATAATGTATATGCATACATTGTGCTTAACATCTACACAGGCCTCTTTGTGCCCCCTAATGGAAAGAACGTGCCACGGTCACTCAAGCACAAGTTCTCTGTGCTGAAGAAGAAGGCAGAGGGGTTTCTAATTTTAGGTTATTAGCAAACAAACCAAACCAAAAAAAAAAGCATTCATCTGGAAACTGCTGCTATTTTCTTTTTCACTGGAAACATGACTTTTTCCTCCAAAGATGGTAGCATGGAGATTTTTATGTTCTCTTGACAATGTTCTCATTGTTGGAAAGGGAAATGAGTAATCTAACATTGTTGAACCAAGTGCACCTCAAAGAGGAGGAAGACCCCATACATGCAAGACGGGGACACAAATCACATGAAGATAGCATCAACACAAACTGGGAAGGTGAGCCACTTGCAGGTCCTATAATGACCAACGCATCTTAGAAATGCCATCTGCAGAATTACCTAAAAGGACGGAATAAAGCTAGCGTTATCTCCTGACTTAATCATGTTAATATTATGAAGAATGTGTTAGGCATTTAACTCCTGACCCCATCAAGACCCACATTCAAGAGAGAAAACTATAGCATAATAAGTGAGCCATTTTGAAAGGCATTAGGAATGGCAAGGAGACCTATTTTTGATGATTTTACTGAAGAGAGAGTGCTGCTTCTTAAAACTTGAATGATCCTTACATCCTATAAAATACACATTGCTATTACTTAGAATAAATAAGGAAAGTTCCTTTGTTACCAAATGGATTCTTGTTTAATCATTATCTCCCATGCAGACATCTATCTTCTAGGTAGGACTGGATTTCCCACTAAATATTTAAAATTGGTTTCAACACTGCAGAAAAATAAATGTTTCATGCTTGCAAATAATATCCGTTGCGCACTCAGAATACAGAACTTTAGATTTGGATCTTGTAGAGTTCTAAGGCAAGCAGCATCTTAGCAGTAATATGCCGTATGCAGAATTGTCATATCTGGAAGCTCATTACACACAAAGTTTTAATGACTATGTGACACGCTATAGGCACTTGACCCCCCCCCAATAAAAAAAATGGGTTTAACTTGTAGTTGATATGAGAGCCAAAACTGCAGAATTAATTATCTCAATACAAATGCAGATAGTCCTTAAGTTATGATAGCAATTGAGACTGGCATGATCATAAAACATGATATCACTTGTCCATATTGCTTAGTGACAGCAATCCTAGATGCAATCATAACCTCATGGCACACAGGTTGTTAAGAGATGGGAGTCCCAGGTAAGGTGTGAAAGGAGGGTGTGAAGGGAGAGCCCTGGGAAGGCCAGGGAAGGAAGCATATGAGTCATAGGAGTGTCCGCACAGGCTGAATGTGAGCACGGGGAGGGAATGCTGTGGGTGACAGAAAAAGCAGAAGCAACTTACTGAAGAAACTTGTGACCTTTCTTACTGGCTTCCCCATTAACTCTGCTTCTCCAGAACCAGCAGGAAAGGTTGCAAAAGGCCATCATGTTACTGTGGCTCCCTGCAATGTCATAATTGTGAACTGAGCACCAGATTGCCCAAATTGTGATCACATGGACGAGGGGGGTGCTGCAATGGCTGGAATTTTAAAGACGAGTTGCATGCCTCATAAATAGATGAATGCTATATTTATGTATAATCTTGGTTTTATCCTACTATACGGAGGGAAACTGACCCCCATTATGTGCGGTATTCTTGCTTTGTGTGAGGAAGCAATACTTGTATTAAATATAGGTAGCCCCTGGGTGACAACCATTCGTTCAGTGCTAAATGAATGGTAGTTATGACTGGTGATTGAAGTTCTGGCTGTTGCAGTGACTGCACAATCACATTTGGGAACTTGATGACTGGCCTGCAGTTATGACTGATCCCAGCATCTCATGATCATGTTCTTCTGCCCTCCTTGAACTGCCTCTGTGGCAACTATCCCCATTACATTACAACCTCCTCCTCATCTTTGCCATTTTAACTGCTCAGCGCCCCTCTGCCTACCTCTCCCACCCCCAGGGGAGCTCAATTTTCTTCCTGCAGGAAACAATAACCAAAATTATAATCATTAGTCTAGGATATAAATCTCTCCCATATGGCATGAACTGTGAACAGGGAATTTTATGACTCAGCATCCCCAAATAGCCCTTAATTTAAGAAACGACTAATATATGTTGTATGCTGTAATTCAGAAAATTTGATGGCAAAATAGCATGATAAATTGATGAAAATGAACACAAAATTGAATGCCACCTACAAATTTAAGAGCAAATCTGTCTACTCGCCCCCCCCGTTTGGTTTATGTGACATAAGTGTTGCTCTGATTTGATCTTTTACTTTAAATATCATCTTCAAAGCCCTAATTGCCATGCAATTCCTATAGCAATGTTATAAAATTGGATTTCAAATTTGCAAACATGCATGACTGAATTGTCCTAATTTTACCCAGATCCAGTCATGAGTAAAAAACTGAAAATAGTTCTATTTTTTTTTCTTTCCTCCTTTCCTAATTTTCTATTCAGAAATGAAACTGGGTGATAAATATATATTCCTTTCATTCAGAACCATTTGGCAGTTAAATAATTATGCAAAGAACATTCCCCTCCACTCTTTTATTTGGCTTAGTTTCTTACCTGCTAACTAGAACACTTTTTAAAAATTACGTTTCTACTATGATTAGGCTTGGCTACTACATATCTACACAAGATTTCAGCTTAAGAGAGGGAGATGGAAAGCAAAAACCAGGGAGCGCTAATTGTTGGGGTTCACTTTCAGAGAGAATAAAACTATAGATAAAAGATCCTAATGGGAATCACACAAATCCTTTCCAGGGGGAAACAAATTCTCCTAACTCTAAAATAATTTCATGAGTGAAAGTGATCCTTTAGCAAACCCACATTCCATACTGAATAGTTAAGGTGGTTAATAGTGATAGTTGCAGCTGGACTCAATCCAATCTAATTCCTTAACAGTTTTCCCTAGTCTTTTTTAGTTGGTTTAGTTGCACAAACTAAGACTAATGCACAAAAGTAGATTAATTATCTGATATAATATTTGATTTACTTTTCTCTCTCTCCAGAGCCTTACTTATTTGTTCTTTAGTCTTGTTTATAACATTTTTAAAATCCATGTTCTGCAGAATTTTGCAGAGATCTTTCTACCTGTAATAAAAAAAATCTCCTTTTAAGAATCTTTCTGCTTAGAAATGTTCATTGTCTCCTCCTCTTCCTCCTCCTCCTCCTCGTCATTCTTCTTCTTCTTCCTGGTGTTTTCCTACAGGTGCAGGGTCTGCATTTCAGATCAAACGTCATTTCAGTCGTATCAAAAGAACACAGGTTAAGACACATTCTGTGCCCATATCCTAGAGGTTCCAACTAAGCTCTTCCTCATGCATTTTGTTCTTCCCAAATCCTGGAGATATTTCCAGAAGAGGATTAGAAGAAAGGGATTAGGCAATTGGAGCAATGCCTTTAAACCAAGAGGACAGAGGTTAAATTGTAAGATTACAGCAGTGGTCCCTAACATTTTTAGCACCGGGGACTGGTTTCATGGTGGATGGTTTTTCCACAGACCGGGGGGGGGGGGGGGAGGGGAGAGGGCAAGGAAATGGCGACACGCGGGGCCTTCATGGGAGAAGGCTTTCCTGCTCTGCTGTGAAGGAAAATTGGAGGACACAGAGAG
>JANHFO010003557.1:0-15123 GCA_032468095.1 Pareas carinatus | reverse complement strand
TTTGCAACTATAATTCCCCCCCCCCCCCCCCGCAGATCACAAGGAGAAACCACTGTTCTCCAAGTAGAAGACCCACTGGCCATAGTCCTATGCTCCAATATCAAATCATTCCACTGAGATCACCTGGACCAGTCTTGGGGAAGACACCTTAGCAAATCTAAGAGCAGAAAAAGAACTAACCATAGATTGCACAGTTTTTTGAGTTCGGTTGGTATTTGGCGTCTTCAGTGCTATGCTAGGCAATGCCAACAAATGGGTGGGGAAAAACAGAATTGCTTTTTATTAACCATATCTAGTATGATAATTTTCTAATTATGGATCTACTAATTCTTTCCCTAAATCTTTAACTTAAAACTTTTGAGAACTTTTGGCAGCAGTAGGGACCATATGTGGCCCTGACCAGACTTAGACTTAAATCCACATGTCTGAAAAGTTGTCAAGTTGAGGATTTACTGCAAAGATGAACAAAGATGGCATAAGACTTATTCAGCTTTTGAAACTGCCACAAGTTCTTACCGGTTTTAATAACCTGTTTAGAACAATGTTATTTGCAAAATATATCATCTACATAGTTCTAGCCACAGGTGAAATAAATGCACTGAAAACAGCTTTAATCAAATGAAGGACTCGGAGAGCATGTACAATCCAAAATCATTCAGTTCACTTTCAGAGTTTTAATAACTAGTTCGAAAGTTAAAAATTCAGATTTTTATTCCTAGTGCCATTAATTTCAGCTGTATTCCATTTCAAAAACCACCAGGAAGGGAATTCAATCCATTGGCTCAATATTCCTTTCACATTTCGTTTTGAATGTATCCTTAACCTCCATTATCAGATAAGTATGTTTTGATTTCAATGAACCATATTCACAAGCATGATGAAAATTCCTTAATTCATAATACCTGTGTATAAAGTTGTATAAGTCTCGAGTATGTGCAGTTGTCCCCGGATTCTTCTGAAAGTTCTGCTAGGTTTTCCAGGGTAGCAGAGGCCTGAATTAAGAAAGCATCTATCGACAGAAGACATTTGATATCCCAGTCAAACAGAGCAAAATTATCTATGCAATCAAATTCAACCATGCTATTTTTCAAAGTGTGTAGCAAAATATTCATATGATCTGACATTATATGAAGGTGTGAAAATACAGGTTCAGTGTATGCCTACTTACATTAGCTCTACTTTAAAACAGTGGGGCTTACAAAGTTAGCTGTATCTTGCAGTCAGTAAGCTACAAGTCACAGCAGCTATATATTAACTGAAAGAATGAAGAATCCACAAATCCCTGGATATTATTGCTGGGGAATTATAACTAGGAAAAACTACTGTTTTCATATCCTGCTTGTGTAGAGTTTCCAGAGGTAAACAATAACAACAGAGAGAACTAGGCAAAGTTAAATACCAATTGGAATTGGAATTGCAATGAATTCCAGAAAGGAGGCGTTTCAGCGATCTGGAACTAATGCCAATATGGGATGAAGTGAAGTCTGGCTTTCCACAGACTCTAGGAGGCAGCTACTGTGCCATAAAAGTAAGACAAAGGAACCAAGTTCCAAGGTATTATGGAATAATTTAAGCACAGCTAGTCCTCAACTTAAGGCAGTTGAGTCAAAAATTTATGTTGCTAGGTGAGACAGTTGCTAAGTGAGTTTTGCCCCATTTTATGACCTTTCTTGGCACAGCTGTTAAGTGAATCACTGCAGTTAAGTCAGTAACACGGTTGTTAAGCGAATTTAACTTCCCCATTGATTTTGCTTGATAGATCACAAAAGGGGATCACGACCCTGGGACACTACAACTGTCATAAATATGAGTCAGTTGCCAACCATCTGAATTTTGATCATGTGACCATGGGGATGCCGCAACAGTCGTAAGTGTGAAAAAGTCATAAGCAACTTTTTCAATGACATAACTTCAAACAGTCACGCCCTGAATTGTTGCAAATTGAGGATTACCTGTCTTAATAGATGTTTTATATCAGTGGTCGCCAACATTTTGGACCTCAGGGACCACTAAACTCAGAATTTTAAATTCTGCTGACCACTAATGTGAATTTTCTTAAAAAGATATATTTGTAAAATAATGATCAGAAAACTTTCATTTTATTAATATAAAGGCACCTATAAAATATAACAAAATTGAAAAAGTTATTTAATCATAACAAAATCTTTAAAATTGTAGCAAAATTATTAAAGTTAGTTTAATTATTACAAAATAATTGAAGTTTTTTTAAGTATTACACATTTTAGTGTGATATTTGTTCCTGAGAGAGACAGACGGAGACAGAGAGACAGAAAATGAGAGAGGCAGAGAGACAGACACACACACACACACAGAGAGAGAATGAGAGATAGACACAGAGAGAGAAGCAGAAAGACAGAGACAGAGACACACACAGAGAGAGACACAACTCATATAACTATATAAAAAAATCAAATAATCTCCAGATTTTCCTGAATATGCTGATGACACCAATCTGAATGCCTCAGCCCATGGTGAGTTAAGTGATGCTGTGATCTCTCTCTTGTAGTGCCTGGATACTGTTAGGACCTGGATGGCAATCAATGGGCTGAAACGTAACCCTGGCAAAAGAGAATGGCTCTGGGTTTGAAGTTTTTCGATCCATGGAGTATTGCTATCTCCGGTCTTGGATGAAGTTGCACTGTCCCAGAAAGACCCAGTGCATAATCTGGGAGTTCTCCTAGACTCAAGATTCTTTCCTGAAGAGCAGGGCTAGTCGTGGTCAGGAGACACTATGAGTTATGCATCAGAAACACCTATGCTGGACCAGGACCCCCTGCTACCAGTCACCCATGCTCTAGTCACTTCCCATCTTGACTACTGCAACGTCCTCTATATGGGACTGTCCTTGAAGACCACTGAGAAACTTCAGTTACACATAAACAAATCCAAATAGATTTTGAATTTCTCAGATACACATCTGTTGTTCATCAAAAGGTATTCCTCAGTTTACAAAACTCATGCAAATCTTTAATATGCTTCCCTTTCCCTATTCTCCTAACATATTATCTACCTTGACTGAAAATCTAATGTACAAAAAAGCTTTGAATTTTAATTAGCATGAAGATTGAGTCATATAATAATTCCTTTAGACCAGCATATATTTTACTCATGATTCATTTGATCGATAATTAGGACAATAGTACAAAACAATAAATAGCATAACAAACTAAAATATTATAAAAACGTTTGATTTTTTTAAAAAAAAACATATATAAATTTCTAATAACACAATGTGTATTCTCTGCTGGGAGAACTAGAGAAAATTAGAGAAACTGAGAGATTTGTTAACTTCTCTCAAATTCCAGTTGAACAAAACTAAAATCAGGAACTGAGTCCTTCGGGAGAAGGGCGGTATATAAATCTAAATAAATAAATAAATAAACTTTACCTTTAAACTAACAGCTAAGAAGTTTGCTAAAAGCTCTGTGTGATATCCAGTACATCAGCATCTTTTTGCTTTATACTCTTTTATGGGATGGTAGATTAAAAATACTATATCACATAGCATTTCAATACATAGAACGAGAACCTGTAAGTGAAATGAATTATTCTATATTCTTTTCATTTTATAGAAACATAAAATGAAAAGGGAGTATTCACTCCAGTGAACACTGATCACTTTGCAAGAGAGATGACAGGCATCAGGCCAATGGACAGCAACTAAAAGAAAATTAAATTGAGGAGAAACAATCTACGAAAATCTTTGCAATGTTCCATATTGCTTTACAAGCTTATTAGATATAGCCTGTTGCTGAAATATTCTCAAGAAGAGCCTAATTGCTTGGTGCTGAAAGCTATAATGAAGGCAGCCAGACAACTCTTCTACAAATACTTTGCAACTTTTAACTTTTAGGGAAGCTGTTTCTTACATATTATTTCATGAACATAAATTGTGGAAGGGAATCAGATGGCTGACCAAGAAAGGTTAGTAACGGTGTTAGATGTTCAGTTAAGATGTTAAAAAAAATAGTTGATCCCTATCAGATAATCCAGAGCCATTTCTTTTTCTTAGAAAAAGAAAAGAAATATATACAAGCATAAAAGTTAGTGCAATGGAAGAATGGAGAGAAAAATAAAATATAGGGACTAAAAAAGCAGGTATTAAAATTAGGCAGACATCTATAAACAAGAAAACAACAGGAAGAGAAAATTTTGAATGTTTCGGTTACTTTAGCAAAATTTAAGGATGTGACATCTTACTGAAGAAATTCTTAGGATTGTTACATAAACAGTTTAGCTTTAATTTATGTCCCAAAAGAGAATCTCCTCCTCAGTTTCTTTGAATCAGAATAAAATGGCTTAGGAAAATCATGGCAGCTCGAATAGTTCACAAATGGAAGCTCAGCCACAGGATCTTGAGCCTTAAAATGCTTGGTCTTCAAATGGCAACCACAAGGGACTTCTGTTGAACACAATCAACACTAGGCAAGCAGTTTGGTTACACAAACATTTCGGATCACTGACAATATGCTGATTCAACCACTGCCTTAGTTTAGCTTTGAAATAAACCGAAACCCACAGAAACTAGGGCAACTGAGAAAAATATGCTGTAAAAATGTCACGCCTCATGTACCAAACCAGAAACAAAGGTATGATTACATTTGAGGGAAAACTCTAAGCTATACAAAAATTATGACAAATTATATTTGAGGGAAGAGAAAGAAAAAAACCTTCTTCCTTTCTTCTCTACCTTTTTTACAGATCATTATAAGGACTTGATACTATTCCTTCAAGCTAACTGACACACCAATAATATACCTAAATAGACAGGATAACAAAGCTATTCTGTGTGTACCTAAGCTAAAGTGAATATGCCTTTGACATATGACCACAACTGGAATGGAATTGTGATTGTTCAGCAATGCAGCTGTTAAGTGTTATGTCCATGTGATCCCTTTGCTCAATGATTGTAATCTTAACTCTTCCAGTTGTGATCATTAATGGACCACATGAGACATTAAGCAGAACACCAGGGAGGGAGCCGTCTCCCCAACCCATCCACTTTCCTTTGTCTATTTCTGCACACCTAATTGATGTGAAGATGGCCTTTCTATCTCGTGCCATCCTGCAAGTATCTATTCCTGCAGCCTTGTTAGAAAGGCTCCTCCTCCATATTGTGAAATCTGGAGAAGGGCCCTTCCAAATGACTACAAGAACAATGATGTTTGCTAGCTTTCCAGTTTTCCTTGGGCTAAGGAGCTAGCAAACATCATCTTTCAGAAGGCTAGAAATTGTTTTCTTTTCAGAAGGGAATACCTTAGTCAGGTTACAGAACAGTGTTAGCATCTTTGGGATACGAGCCCCATTTCTGCAGCCCAGCTGAAAAACTGAGGTCCACATGGCAGGCAGATCTTTCATCTAGCTCCTTTGGCACTAAAGAGCACCAGCTTACAATGTTCCTGCCAGTTTCCCCGCTGATTTCTGGAGAAGCCAGAAGAGAAGATTGCAAATGGCAACCACACGATCGCAGGGTGCTCGACAACTGGTTGTGTAAGTGAAAACAGGTTGACATGCACTTGATATGTGGTCACGTGACTGTGGGGGAGGGTGGTGGTAGTGGTGCAACATTTTACACTGAGCAGAAGTGCTTTATAGTACCCTTTCCAAGGATGTCATAATTTGGAACGGTCATCAAATGTCTCTAAACATTTAACTATCTGTACAGATGACAGTGTACATTTTGTATCTTTGTACAATTTTGCTTTCCTCTTATGTTATATCTGTGAGTTGTGTGCATGTGTCCTAGGAAACAAAGGGCTGGCTACTTATACTCCTATGATCTGCTATGGCCCATTATGCAACTTGATCTTTCTTTTGCTAACTACTTCCTCTTACCAAATCTGATTTACTTCTATTTTGCTTTCAGACAGCTATCCTGCTGATGGACAGACAGACAGGATTCTGAGCCTCTTTCCATAATTTCCTACCAAATTTCTATTGATTGAAAGGAGTGAAAATGGATATATTAGCATCCAATTTTACTACTTATCCATCATTAATATAAATATACTTCATTTAAACAATAATTATTTTCAAACCAAAAACGTACATTTTCCTCGTGCAAACTCAAAAGTAACCAACTTTACTTTTGTGGAGGTGTAAAAATGTTGTTGCCCATCTTGTTTATGCAAATCTAATTTTTATATAAGTTTGGTTAAATTTATATTAAAACATTGGTTTTAATAAAATGAGACATACACATACACACACCAATGCACAATTAGCTAGCATGAGATTAATAAACAAACTTGGTTTATTAATGAATTGCTTGAAGTACCCATGTTTAAAGGATTGTATTCTTATTCCCAGTCAGTGATCTACAGACACCTCATTTGTTTGCTTTTCTTTCCTTCCCAAAAAACCCAAACAGTATCTCTATTTATGTCTGAATCTCATACTGAATCTCCCAGTCCTAATTCAAGATTTTAATCAGCAGATACAATGTGAATATATCTCAGACACTTTGTAGGTGTACGCAAAGCACTTGAGGGGACAAATGACAAAACCAACCCCATGACAGTGTATGACACACGCTCTGCCCCTTTTGTACATGCACACATGTCTGTATGGAGTGTCACGAGGTTTCAATCTTTTTTTCACCGTTCTAAAAAAATATCAAATTCTGTGGAAGCCTCTGAGGGGAACCAATGAGCTTTTCCCAAAACAAGGAAAGCAACCTTGACTTTTTTATCCATTCCAAAACAACTGTCTAATACCACAAATATATTTGATGTAGATTGTAAAGAACCTGAAGAGGTGCTATATGAGGATTCCAACTTTGGTATTAAGAGAAGCTTACATTCTTTGGTATAAGCGGGTGCTCTAATAAAATCATTCCTAGCAAGAGCTTGTGTTGATGTGGATCAACAGTATTAATCGATTGAGTCACTTCTAGGTAATGCCAGGGAATGGCTGGGAATTTTACCCCCTCTACCAAGACAACCGAGCTGGAGATTTGGGAACAGCATTTGTACTCTTAAGTTACCTCTTTTAAGTAGCTAAGCAAAAGGTTTATGAAAAACCGGATACTTACTTTGCCAAGTGATTCATGAGTAAATGGAGCATCTGTCTATTTTTTTCTGGAAGTCTATGCACTAAGCTATGGATCTCTGAAATTCTGGATTCTTGATTCTCCAGTTCTGCAGCAAGACAAAATACTCTTTTAGTGAAGTCTGACTTTATGATTCAGCTACCAGTGACACAAATAAAGCTGAAATCTTAACCGTTCTAAAATAATATGCATACTTGGCCTCATCCACAAAAACTCTCCTCTCATATCGAGATTGTTACATTCCACAAATCCATTTAAAAATAACTTTAAAATTCTAAGAACCTCAAATGATATCTTAGGAAAGCACTACATTTTGAAGATAGAAACTGATGATATGATATGAAGTATCTGCTCAAATGACTGGACTTTTACAAATGCCACTGCTCATATGTTATAGAAAAATAGCAAAACTCGTCATACTGACCATTTCCATCTTCTCTCTCATTATGAACTATGGAAGCTAGCAATAGCATTTAAAATCTCCTTTTTGGTTCAATAGTAGAAATAATTGGACTTGTTATCCCAGTTCTAGTTCAAGTGGAAAAAAATGTGACAACTTTTGCGGCCAAAACCTGACTAACCTAAAGCAACCAAATCACTTTTAAGGTATAACATAATTTTATTTGCATTCTTACAACCAAATAAATTGCATTTGTAATTACAAATGAACATGTTTTCCTGTAACAGTCATCAGTTTTACATGCTTTATCCCTGGTTTCCCTATGTATTCCAATGATGAAAGGAGAAAAGATAAAATCTTTTTCAAGGGTATTGAAACATTCTCATGCATGCATATGTCGGCGTGCAGTTTTTCTTTCTTTCATACACAGGTATCTCTTTTCTATACTTCGGTATAATCAATCCACAGTGTTATTGCACCCCCAAACATTAAGCAAATAGGAGTCTGGAAAAGCATTAACTTATCTTTAAGAATCATTTTTTTGGTTTGTACATAATGCCACCTCCATCAATCAAGCACTAGCTATTTTTTGCAGAATACAAGAGATAAACGTTAAATGATTTTTATGTTTTTCTGTCTTTCCAGTAAGCTAGTGTTGTAAAGTGATAAAAAAGCTGAATATGAATTTTCAATTCAAATCTCATATCTACTATAAAATCACTTAGACAAGGCATTCCTTCTCAGTCACTCATCATCTGGAATATGAAGAAAATAATAGTACTGACTTAACCTCAAGAGTATTTGAATGGATCAGAACAATATTCTGAGAAGCACTTTGAATATTCACAAGCTTGTTATGGTGACTAACTGTTATTCTCATCCAATGTAATCCAATCCAACAGAGCAATCTATTTTTAATTAACATTGCCATATTTGTGGCCTTTGCTTCAGAAGAGAATCACCATCTTCCAACAGGTAAGTTATTAAAAATGGAAGATTTCACGCAAAACAAAAAGCTGAGGTCACAGATATTTTTGAGGCTTTACCATATTCGGGTTTCTCATTCAAGAATCTTTATGGGCTATTATTTATTGATGACCCCATGCTGCATAGCTTTTGTCACTGAGGACTGGTTAGTATTTTTGCAACACAGTCTGTTCTAACTATGTGCAGTTTTAATGGAAGGAGGCTCCAGGAGTTTAGAAGGCACAGATGCAACCTCCAGATATCCATACCGCAGAGGGCAAGATAACATGGCAGGAAGCTCATTATTTGAGCTCAGGAGATCTATTTCAAGTCCTGATTGACCCACAGAGTAGACAAGACCTATCTCATGGTTGAAAGAACAAAATAGAATAACTTCATACAACAGAAGCAGTAGCCATGGCAATAGTAGCAACAAAAATATATATTGCACAATAGATATATTAATATGCAACCTAATTTATACTATCCTTCCAGTTTCCATACCTATGTCAATACATAGCTTCACTTGCGGATTTTTTAAAAAAAAGAAAATCCAGTATGTGGAATAAAACAGCTTGCTTCTTGAAAAGAAGACAAAAGGAGATGTCATTTCCCATGTCCTCAAAAGAATTAATATAGCCTGAAATTCAAATGTTCAATTTTAAATTTAGTATTAAACATAAGTAATGAAATAGCATCACCTGAATTATGCCTGAGTGATTTCTTGTCAAGTTTTCACATTACAATTAAGGGAGTCATTTTCCCCATGAATAACTACAATTATAGAAAACTATAAAACCTCAAGTTATTAAAAATAGCTCTTTCTATGTTTCAGATAAGCAATGTTCCCATGCTATCTCATCACATTTAATGTGATCAGACTCCAGTTAACACATTCCGTAAAAGCTATCCATAGAATTTCCTAATATCTGTTCTGTTGCATTCAATCATATTTTTTAAGTAGCTTCCTTGAAGACATTGTCACAAATTGCTTACTTGCTGCTTTGATGAAGCTTCTTTGAAACTGATACATCATGAGTGGCCCAGGGAGCATTCTAGAATACAGATTAAAGCATAGACAAATAAGAGCAATAAAATACTTGGCAAAAAATATTATTTGCAATTGAAAGCCTTCCATAGTCATGTACTGTATTCACACTGTAACACAGGCATTAACACTCCAGGAATGGGATAGAAAAAAAGACTTATTCCATTCAAAAATGCAGTCATATTTACTGTTGGTTTATTAAATGTGTATGCTATCCGAGTGACTTGATATTGGGCTAATAGTCTTGTATGCTTATGATAGTGGCTGCATAACTACATAAACGACTTTATTCCTAGAAAAAAGCTGTTGATCACTTTCAAAAATAGTATAATATTGATTTTTGTACATTAGAAATCATTTCTTTTTATAGCAGGATAATCAAATTGTGAAACAGACCAATATCAAAGGCCAAAGGTCAGCAGATATAATAAGTAAAATTTTAACAGAAGGACTCACTTAGCATTCTTGTGCTACCAGTGTGTTTTCTCTGGAGAAAAAGTCCTTAAATAAAACAAGGCAGTATTAAAGTGCACTTTTATAAATGTTTACCTCAAGAATACCAAATGTTTAAGGAAGAAATTAAAACTCTCAAATATAGAGAAAAAATGTGATGGAAACTGCTTTCACACATACTATTAGTATAATAGAAAGTTTATGAATTCACTCCTACACATAACCCTTGAGAACTGTGATCTTCATATATTATAGCTTTATTTAAGTCCTCTTAATAGACAAGAGATTGTAAAGAAACAGTATAAAGTGGCATATCATTACTGAACACATTGAACCAACATTTACTGTTGTTGAAATTTTTTTGCGAAGTTCTATGATAATTAGTTGTCACACCATTGATGGGAATTTATGACTCAGCTTATAGTACAAGTCTTTTTTAAAATTTGTTTTATTAAGTTGATGTTAGATTACACGAATTTCATCAGCTAAACTATTATCCACACAGAATTAATTTATCTCCTGAAATATCTTAGAGTGGAGATTTGCTCCATTTCTTCTTCATAGCTTCCTGTGGAGTGGCAAAGAGGAAGATTTGCTTGCAGATAATGGATAACCTTGAGCTGACTGATTACCAAACCATCCTCCAAATCTTCATCAACTAGTAAACTAACACTTACAATACTAAAGAGGAAACTACTGGTCTCCAGAAATAATATTATTGTATGCCTCAAGATTGCCCAAGATAATCCAGCAGACTACCTTGCTTTGAGAAAGAAATGGCACTTCCTGGCATAACTGAAAAAGCTATATTTGTAGAAAAAGAAAAACAGCATTCCAACAACTACAACAAAATTGCCAACCCGATATTTGAAGTGTGGTTTGGTGCTGTTTTGGATCCTCAGAACAAAGGAACCGGAGGATTCTGGGCTGTGTCAGCAAATTCCACAAGAGAATGTCCATGAGGTGAAGCTTACATGAATATTAGTTATGTAGCAAACAACCATAAATACAAGTCAATCTATAAAAGGAAGAGGATAGCAGAAATTTCATTTGAAATGGCTAAATTTAATCCAAAGTTTGATGTACTGTTTCTTTAAACCTGAATCAAACTTTTAAACTGAGATCACATTGTAAGTCACATAGTACATGATTATCACAATTCATATGTTCATAACTTTCCTCATCATGATAGGATATAGAAGCCCTTCTTATTTTTCCTAATTACTGATATTAGGAGAAGGATGAGCAATAATAAATATCTGAACTTGTTCTTTAAATGCAGGGAAAGTAAAGAGAGAACAGCAACAATGAAGGATTGACCATGATAGATTCACATTACTAAACAGCTTCAAAATGTTTTCAAAATATTCCCTTCTGACATGGTTTTACCAACAGGCCTGAGGATCTTGGATTGATATTGATCCTGTAAAGCAGTGTGTTTGAATGCTGTATATTCAGGTATATTCGATTTACATTTGGGGTTTTATTTCTGTAACTCCAATTCTATAAATAATTTGAGCGTTTCTCTCCTCAATGCACTGGGAAAGGTACTTTGGAATTACAAGAAGTCTACTACACCCCTTTACTGGGAATATGATAAGGTTGAAAGTCTTCAACTTTTATTAACTATCCTCTCACCAAAAATAAGCAATGCCTCTAGTTGTTATTTGCTAACAACAAAAGGTTCTGTTAAGATTAGGATCTTCTCTTCACACTTCTAAATGATTTGTTCCAGCTCTTTAAAAAGCCTGCTAAAATGTGGAGAAAGAAAAGCTAGATAGGAGCTGGAGAGATTATTGGCTATTCTTCCTTAGGCTTGAGGTTTATGACCAGCTGTCAAATAAATCTTGCATTATCTTTACTGCAGCATGATTAATACTAATAAATTGCATTGTTCTCAGAAAGTGTCAAAGGAACTAGCATGCTTCTGGCATAATGTCCCTCTCACTCATAGTTTCCTGATTTTCCTAGACTAGTGCTTTCTAGACTCCTTCTCTGAACTTGGAAACTAAGAATGATAAGACCTATTAGTATAAGATAGAAAAACTCCAGAGAATGGCCAGAACTATAAACATCCTTGGGCTATTTCTACACTGTTGCTAAGAAATGTACATGTCCCTATCAATGAAGTTATTAGGAATCATGCTGGACTTAACTTTAGTTTTAGTGCTAAATAGAATGACGCCATCTATCCCCACAAATAACCAGGTTTTTCAGCAATATTCTTCTTATAAAACCTCATAAAGTAAGATAGTTTCAGGAGGTGGAGAAGAGTTGCTTTCCAAACCTGAAACATCAAAATGCCTTATAGAATGGCTGCTTGAAAACCAGAATGCTGTTGGAGATAGTTAACAGTGAAATCTTGACAATAATTCTGAGATGTACTGCAGTGAAGTTTTAGAAAATTATGTTTATAAATATTTTTGATAGGAATGATTAGCCATTAGTTTTTACATTACAGAATGCTAACATTGAGTAACGGATGGATTTCTTTTAGATTCAAAGTCAAACAAGAGCATACAAAGAAATAGCTAGGAAATGAGACTCTAAGCAAAATCCAGGCATCCTTCATGAAGAATAATACCGAAAAACAGATAGGTGGAAACACATACAAGAATTTTCTCACTTACCTTAAATAGGTTTTCAGTGCACTGGTGATTGTTTTAACTTCCCACTCTGCACAGATGTCATCTTCTGTCTCAGCAGTTTTGGGATCTAAGGAGACAGGCATGAATGAGATCATAAAGAAATTGGGGAAATCTCATTCCAGAATATTCATTATATGTTTATTGAAGTCTATCATATTTGGGATGCAAAAATCCAGATGGTTTGGACCAGAGATTGATTAATTGATTGATTTATATAATGAAAAATTTATTAAACTATAACTACCAGATTGAGTCACAGAAATCTAGATATATACACATATAAAATTTCATTTTTGCTGTCATCAAATGGCCATCTAGATTTTAGTAACCCAGATCTGGTAGCTATAGCTATATTTGGTATATTAATGATATTCTTTTTTTATAAACTTTTTATTATTTTTCAAACAGAAAGTGAGAAAAAGAAAAAAGAAAAATCCATATTTATTTATTTATTTTATTTATTTTATTTTTCAATTTATGTCCCGTCTTACTCCCAAAGGACCCAGGGCAGTGTACGGCCATTTAAAATAGTATAATACAATATTAAAATAGTTTTAAAAAATAAATCTAGGGCTGCAAAATCCTTAAAAACTTTAAAATTTAAACTTTAAAACCAAATGACCCCCTAAAACCCACTACTGTCCCCCCCTTAAGGAACCAACGGAACTAAAAAACCCTGGGGATCAGGCCAGCCCAGCCTGGATGAAGAGATGTGTATATACACATAGAAAAAGCCATCATAGCAATACATAAATACACAAAGCTTCTCTTTCTTCTTCTTCTCCTTCTCCTTCTCCTTCTTCTTCTTCTAAAGTCAATCTATCCATTTCTGCACAATCCAAAATCTTCTTAATTATTTCCTCATCTTGTATATTTTTTCCAGTTTTCCGATTTTGTGCAAAGACAATCCTGGCAGCTGTTAGGACATGTATTATCAGGCATGTATATTCTTTCTTAAAATGTTCTGGCAGAATACCTAATAAAAACAATTCTGGTTTAAAATGTATCTGTAACTTTGCCCTATCTAATAACCATTTATGTATTTTTTCCAATATTTTTCCGCCTAACTACATGTCCATCACATGTGATACTACGTGCCTGCATTGTCTTTGCACTTCCAACATCTATCTGTCCCTTCTTTGTTCATCTTAGAATATTAATGATATTCTTCACTGTATGTTCTTCCTGTTGGGCTTTACAAGAGGTTGGTGCTACGTGCATGGATGCAACTACATAGAAATAAAGAATTTGACTTGAGATGTGCTGCTTTGGTTGAGACATGTATTTTGAAACCACGGTTCCTCATCTGTCCACAAGTATAAAAGGCCAAGAAAGAAGGGAGGAATCTGAAGTTCCTTCCAAAACACCAGAATTTATCTCAATAGGTCCCTTTAAACTGAGGACCTCTGTTTCTGTTTGGCATCAAGAGTTTGGAGAGATTCAGCAAGTAAACTGGAAGGAAAACATAGGCAAAACAAGGAGGGGAAAAAGCAATTCAATACTTTCAACCTGCATATAGTATCATAATAGCTGGGCAAAACAAGCCCAGAATATCACACATGTGGGAATAGTTAAGCCACAACGGGAATCCATCAATCAAAGTCCAAACCATAACTGGAGAAGGAGAAAAAGAGACTTTAAACAAATTCAGATGAAATTGGCAATATTCTTCATTGTAGTAATTCTGACCTAAAATAATCCCATATTTGCATGTCACAAATAATGCTATCCAATTTTCTTATTGATAGTTTTGGAGGACAGGTTCATGGAATTGGGACAGGAGGTTCCAGAGTTGATTGCATATTAATTTTTCATCTATTGGCAACAGGAATTTCTGAATTTCCCCATAAACACCTTATAAAAGGAACAAACTGACAGTAACTGAACACAGTACAAGTCTCTTCCTCATTGATCACAGGTGTAAACCAAAGGTGTGGGCGAGAAATGGAAGGAAAAGGAGGAACAGAAAACAAATAAAAGAAACACAATAGGAAAAAAACTGCTCCTTTCTTATTTCTGCCACCTTTTTTTCCCATTCTCTGCTTCAACATAGAAGTTATTTCCCTGAAAATAAGACCAGGTTTTTAATTAATTTTTGCTCCAAAAGACACATTAGGGCTTATTTTCCAGTTATGTCTTATTTTTGGAGGAAATACGATACTAAATGTGTCTGTCTGGCTGATTATCTTAACTGGGGCTTATTTTGGGGATAGGGCTGATATTACAGGCATCCTGAAAAAATCATGCTAGGGCTTATTTTCCGGTTAGGTCATATTTTTGGGAAAATAAGTTATCTGCCTGAGGGAGTGCTAAGAAGCCTACTATCCCAAAGTCCAGGATATATTCCTCAAACTGCCTATGAGAATGAAAATACAGGTGGTCCTTGCATACTGATTGCCTTGTTTAGTGATCATTCATGGTTTGTTTATTTATTAATTATTATTTAAATTTCTATACCCCCCCTCTCCCAAAGGACTCGGGGCGGTGTACAGCCAGAGATAAAAGCACAAACATACAATAATTAAAACCCTTTAAA
>JANHFO010003555.1:60011-71738 GCA_032468095.1 Pareas carinatus | reverse complement strand
AAATTCAACATATTGTAAGCTATAATTTTGTTTATTGTTGACCAATAAAAAATTTTATTATAAAAAAAAAAAAAGAACAACATTCTCATCAGGAGGAAATCAATTGTTAGTAAATCAGAATCAATAGTTCTCAAATCCTTACCTGATCACTAGTTAATGAGATGTGGACAACAGTACGGCATGCAAAGTAACCTCTCTCTTAAATGAATATAACTTAAATAGAATCCTACGTGTTTGGGGATAAAACGTGTAACAAGTGGACACAATAACAAGACACAACACTGAAGAGCTCAAAGCCAAATTGAATTTTATTAATTGCTAAAACTCACTCCAAAGCTATCAGCAGCAGTAGAGCCCCGCTGCTGCCTTTTTAACTTCGCGCTTTTCACTCATTTCAGCCAATCACAACAAAACTGTCCTCTAATTGTACTGTATCTGCATCAAACTGGTCAAAACATGCCAGAAAGTGACCAGGCTTACTGTTAGCACGGGATGCTGCATCTGGTACAAATGTGACTAAAGAAATGGTCATGCTGCATCCATAAGTTGTTCTGCCTTCTTTGTTATATAGAAGAGAGAGTTGGATATAACAAGAGAAATATAAAAATTGAATATGGTGGGAATAGGCTGCTATGAAGTGTGAGAAATAATGCAAGAAGATCAAGATAAAACAGCTAATTATTCATTTATTCTCAACTAAAGCAAGAAATTTTACTGACTGATGAACATGGTACTGTAGATTTGCTTGAGAAGAAATTGAATAACACAGGGTTAAGACTATGACCTGTGGAGAAAATAAGTTTTTATGAAAATTGTATTAGATGGGGAATTGTAATGGGGTGACTTTCACGGTATTTAATATTTTTTCTAAATAAATTAAATAAAATGAGAAAAATATTAAAATCACTTAAGGTAAATTATCAATTTTTTTTGAATTGATGGACGTCATAGCGCTTGTGGATGCATGGAGACAGAAAAATGTCTGTGGAGATTCTCAATCATCCAGATCATAGTTGTCTCACAGGTGTTTTTTTAAAAGGCAACTGGATTGTTTTTTCTTTGAGGAAGAAGAAGAAGAAGAAGGAAATCAGTTCTGGTTGGATGGTGGGTGTTATGTCCTATGGGAGGGCATTCCTGGGCGTAGGAATGTCCAGCACCCTGATTGGCAGACTGCCCACTTCCCCCAGGTATTTAGGGGGCAGCCTGCCCACCTGCATGTGTCTTTTATTATGTTCACCATCTGCAATAAAGAGGTCATCCACAGCTTGTCTCTGCCTTGATCCTTCAGACCCTCGAACTTAACACTGGCGACGAGGTGGCCCAGCTGAGGGGCAAAGTACTCACAACCACAGGAGAGAGGACAACTACAGTAGCAGCAGTGAAGAAGTCTACAGCACACACAAGCAGTTCGAAAAACACAACCAAAGATGCTCAAGTTGTGGGAGGGACCACACAAAGGGCAACATGCCAATTCTGCGACCAGTACTGCCACAAATGTGGCAAAAGGGGGCACATCGGGAAAGTCACCTGCTCAGCGGACAACTCGCCACACCAGAGACTGTTTTGACAGTCTGGTGGAACCGACCACAGATCCAGAAGATCATCTGGCAACACCAGAGAACACAGGGACAGCAGAAAGCGGGACAAGAACACCGATCAGATGAGGGTTGCCAGGAACAGCGATGAGGTCACCAAGAAGTTCATGGTGACTGTGACGCTATGGCGAACACCACGACACATGGAAGTCAACACCGGGTCAACAGTCACCATCATATCATGGAGAAACTTGCACACGGCAAACCCAGAACTCCGCCAAACAAATCTGAGGCACTCGTCAATGTCGCTGAAGGACTACCAGGGGAACCGCATTCCCATCCTGGACCAAACCACGGTGACAGTCGCCTTCAAGGACTTCAAGGGGTCACTGAACATCACAGTCACCTGAGAAAACCTACCTAACCTACTAGAGCTGAATTGATTCAAGGAACTGGGGATTGGGCTAACGGGTGTACAAGGGATCCAGGAGGAGGGCATCAGCAGCCTCATTCAGGAATTCCAGGATGTGTTCAACAGTGGATTGGGCAAATATAAGGGGATCCCAATTAGTTTTAATCTAGACCCCACCATAAACCCAATTAGACTAAAGCCATGGCAAATGCCTTTCACACTCAAGCCACGAGTGGACGCCGAGCTAGACAAGCTCATAGCTCAAGGAGTCCTGGAACCCATTGACCATGCCCAATGGGAAACACCCATAGTCACCCCCCTGAAGAGTGACGGCTCAATCCGCATCTGTGTGGATTACAAGTGCACGCTCAACAATCCATTACAACAGAGCAACTATCCCGTGCAGTGATCCAGCATCTATTGCACTCCCTGGGGCCAGGGAGGGTCTTCACTAAACTCGACCTAGCCCAAGTCTACCAACAACTCCCGGTAGATAGGGCTACTGCAGAAGCCCAAACTATCGTTACACACCGGGTTGCATTTAAGTGCAACCAGTTGCAATTCGGGGTCAGCATGGTCCCGGTAATCTTCCAGTGCATCATGGAGAGATTGCTCCTGAAGATACCCAGGGTCATGCCCTACTTTGACGATGTGCTCGTCAGAGCAGAGCATGACACCCATTTGCTAGAAAGATTAAGAGCTGTCTTAACAGCATTCAGAACAACTGGACTCCACCTCAAGAAAGAAAAATGCAGAATAGGGGTCAGGGAAGTGGATTTCCTGAGGTACAAAATAGATGGCTGAGGAATCCACCCCACAGCAGATAAGGTCAAGGCAATTCGAGAAGCCCCCAAACCCAAAAACTGGCAGGAGCTCCAGGCATTCCTGGGGCTCCTCAACTTCTACAACTCCTTCCTAAAAGAAAAGGCAACCATAGCCAACCCCCTCCCCAAATTGCTAGCAAAAAACACCCCCTGGAGCTGGGGCATGAGCGAAGACAAAGCCTTTAAAGCAGCCAAAGACCTCCGTTCATAGGAAAGCTTCTTTATCAGGTTCAATACCACACTCCCAGTAGTGCTAGTCTGCAATGCCTCTTCCTTTGAAGTGGGGGCAGTACTGAGCCACCAACTGTCCAATGGAGAGAAAGCACCAATAGCCTTCTACTCTCGTACCCTGTCCAAGACTGAGAGAAACTACAGCCAGCTGAACAGGAAGCCCTTGTCCTGATAACAGGAATAAAATGGTTCCACAAGTACCTGTTCAGCAAGCACTTCGAGCTGGTCACAGGTCACAAGCCCCTGCTAGGTCTACTTGCTGGTGACTGCCCAACTCCTCAAGCACTCTCACCCCACATGACTAGGTGGACAATATTCCTGGCCACGTATAGCTACACATTAAAGCATAGACCAGGAAGCACCCTCAAGCAGGCAGACACTCTTAGCCACTGCCCCCTGCCCAATGTGGATGACACAGACCAGCCCAAAGAAGCAGTCCTCCTCATTGACTGCCACAATGACAACGACCTGGTCACCTCTGCTGAGGTGGCCAGGCAAACAACCAAGGATCCAACACTCTGCAAAATATTATCATGGGTACAAAAGGTGTGGTCGGATAATATGGGAGAGCGGGGAGAAAACCAACCATTCAGAATCAGGAGGGAGAATCTAGTATCGCAAGCCGGATGCCTGTTATGGGGAGAGAGTGTAGTCATTCCCACCCAACTGAGGGGAAAAGTACTCATAATAATACACAAGGGGCACCCGGGGATAGTAAGGATGAAGGGGCTGGCCAGAAGCTATGTCTGGTGGCCTGGAATGGACCAGGACATCCAGGAATGGGTGAGGAGGTGCCACCAATGCTAACAATTCCACCCAACACCCCCATAAACCCTAGCCAGGGAGTGGGAGAAGCCCAGGGGACCATGGTCAAGGGTACATAAGTGGTTAGAAAGTGGTTAGAAAGTGACACAGGCCCTCCATGTCCTCTTTGCCACCCATGGCCTCCCCAACACGCTGGTCTCTGACAACGGCCCACAATTTACAGGGACCGAATTTGAGGGATACCTAGCTAATCTAGGGATCTGCCATGCCTTAACAATCCCCAGGAAGCCCAGCACCAATGGGCAAATGGAATGCATGATCCGTTTCACTAAAGAGGTGCTTAAGAGACTAGGCCCAGGGGACTGGCAAGCAAGGGTCGAAGAATTTCTAACCTTGCAGCACATTACACCATGCGTCACCACAGGCCAAAGCCCCGCAGAACTTTTAATGGGCCAAAAACTAAGGTCAGACCTAGACCACCTGCACCTCACATATGCCCCTGGGAAGGAAAGGGAAAAGCCAGCACCCATGAGAACATTTAGCATGAGCGATCCAGTATTCACTAAAAACCTAAATCTAGGGTCCCCATGAGTGGAAGGGGGAATAGCAAAAACAGGGTCCAAATCCTATGTTGTCACCCTAGCGGATGGCCACACATGGAGGCAGTACATCGACCAGCTAAGGGGCTGCCTACCCGACCACAGGGACCCAACCCACACTGGGGAACATGACAATAATGGGAATTACATTCTTACCCCCATAGGAACAGAGGCGGGGGATACGCGGCAGACTCACCAGGAGAAAGAGGAAGGCCTCTATCTGAAGGAGAAGATTCACCTGCAGTCAAGGCCGAGGCCATGCCCGGAGGCTTCCAGACGCATCCCAATGGAGCTCCGGCGTCTCCCACAGGTGCCACCTCACTCTTGGCTGATGACCCAATGACTGAACCGCACAGGTCCAGACATGTTTATAAACAGCCCCCCCTATCTGCATGATTACATATGCAGAGTAGGTGAAGGTCCATCTAGGTAGGGATGGGTGTTATGTCCTGTGGGAGGGCATTCCCAGGCACAGGAATGCCCAGCGCCCTGATTGGCAGACTGCCCACTTCCACTGGCTATTGGGGGCAGCCTGCCCGCCCACATGCATCTTTTACTGTGTTCACCATCTGCAATAAAGAGGTTATCCGCAGCTTGTCTCTGCCTTGTTCCTTCGGACCCTTGAACTTAACAGTGGGGGTGATGGAAGCATTAGTTCTGACTGGATGGGGGAAGGGTTGGAATGATCCTATTTCTTTGCAATCATCTGGTCCTTAGCACTCTCCCTAAGAGGTCTTGAGGTCACATGGTGATTTATCTGTGCTCTCAGGGTCACCTGTACAGGGTGTAAATGGGTGAGGAATTTGCTGAAAAATTTAGCTACTAAAATTTTTAAAATTGAGATTTTACCAAAGACTTTTATCACAGCACTTCAAGTTTGATTTATAAAATGAAAGCTACAACTTTTGACATTTAACAAATGTTAAATAAAATGTTTTTGTGGAAAGAAGCAATAGTGAAGAAAAAAGAAAATAATTGGATTTTCTTTAAAAAAAACTTATTTGTGTTGAATAATTGATTGGGGTGTAAGTGAAGCTTTTATGAGAAGGCATTTTGTACAATAAAATCAACTAAAAAGAAATCCAAGAAAAAAACATGGGCTATTTTGGCTGAGATAAAAATAAAAGAAGAAAGGTTAATAATATTCTGAGGAAATAAATGACTCTCAACAAATTAAAATTTTATATCAAAAGCTGTTGAAGTTAACAATAAAAGAAATGGAATTGATGAAATGAACTATGGACTATAAAATGAATTATGCAAAGCAAATTATATTTGAATTTGCAAATAAACCAGGGAAATAGCTAGCATATAAATTAATAAAAATAAAATTAAATAAAGCTATTTTGAAATTTCAAGAAGGAGACATTCTAGAAGATAGGAACTTTGGGGAGAATTTTATAAACTTTATATTTCAAAGAAGGCACAAATAATTGATGGCAATTTAAATAAACCACATAAGACACAAGAATAGAACAGAACAAGGTTGCCCACTGTCTCCTGTTTGTTTTAGTTTTGAAATACTGAATAGAAAGATAAAACAAAACAAAAAGATTTGCTCATTTTAGAAGACCCTTTAAAAGAAATTGAAACTTTAATGATAAAAATAAAGAATGCAGTCTTTAAGATCAGCAAACAGATGATTTGACCAAAAACATGAAATTAAAGATCAAATTAATAAAATGGGTTTTAAATCAGAGAAGGTAAAGCTGAAATTAATATAATTGGGTATTAATATGACAAATTGGAATTGTATGTTATTTCAAAATAATTATTTTAAGACAGGATAATATTTAAAAACATATATTAAAATGGGGAAAAAACATAATTGTCATTGTTGGGGGACATTTCTGTGATTAATATTTTGCCTAGAATGCTACATTTATTTCACACAATCAGTTTCAACATCTAACGAACATAAACGATGGAATTAAATATATGTAAATTCATGGGTCTGGGGAGAAAAAACCCAAGTTAAATACAAGATGTTATAAGATGCAAAAGAAAGGGGATGATTGGGCTTAATTGATCTAAAATTATACTTTAGATGAAAGAATGGAAGGTTGAGAAAAAAGAAGGTTTTTGGAGTTAAAAGGACATGATTTAAGATAAAGTGGCATGGATATTTATTCATTTAATAAACTTTTGATGTCACCCATCTCATCAAGAAGTGATTCTGGAAGCTTACAATCAAATAAAAATAGAATAAAACATTAAATATTATAATAGTAAATGTTAAAATTGATTTAAAGTTAACAAAGATGTCAAAGAAGGAAGCAAGAATGGAAGTGGAGTCTTATTTCATCCCATTAAACATCTTCAATACTACTTGACCCCATCAAGGACCCAGGTCAATGGGTGGGGCTCAGGTTTTCAAATGCTTTCAGAGGCCAAAAGGCAGATCTTATCTTGGAGTACACAATGTTCCAGAGGGAGCCACAGTACCATATATGTTTTTTGGTACATTTATGATACAGTAAACCTAAGATTAATGTAGATTTGAAAAATCATTTTATTTGACGCATCACACTGAGAATATGGAACAGATATTTAACAGATTGTGACTGAAAAATATTTTTGTGGTTCACAGCACATGAAATATTTCATAATAGATCAATTATATTTAAGCATAAATATATATGTATCTTATTCTGATACATTAGAATTTTGTCGAGAAGGTAAAATAAAATCAAGAGAAGAGATGTAGGCAGAAAGGTATACATGTCAATGGTTTTCTTATGTACAATTGTCAAAGATATTTAAAGTAAATAAAAGAACACTTGGCTTTGAATTTGAAACAGAAATGTGCAGATTTGATTAACATTTTACTGCTAAAATGTATAAACTTTTATGAAACTTTAAACAGAAGATGAACAAGTTAAAAACTTAATGGGCTAAAAATGGTTGTAATGTGGAACAGCTCGCAAATCACTGATTAAGGAATTAGAATGATTAGAAAGAGTACATTGATGTAACTTGGTTATAATAATGGATGAAATTCTCGAAAGAAATATATGAAGCAAGATTGAATAGGTCCTAAGGAATGGAGGACACAAAGTTGCAATATGAAATTGATGAGATTTCCAGAAAGAGACAAATTGTTGAGGGGGGGGGACGGAAGGAGAGAGAGAGAGAGAGAAGCATGAAACAATGAATGGACATGATGAAAACAAGGACAATTTGCAAGAGTAAAATACCATGAAGAAATATAGTGAATAGTGTTAAATACACTCTAAATTGGCTGCTTTCTTTTTCTTATGCCTTTTATTTGTTTGCCTTATTTTAGTTCTTACTCCTGTTCTTTATAACATTGCTTACTCCAAAAGGGAATTGGGATGTGTGTATGTCACATGCCAATGCTGGCATCTTCTTTCTGTTCCCATGGGTTGCTGGCTGGAGGTTTAGAAATGTAGCTTGTTCTTGCAGAGATGTACCAGCTGGCTTGTTTGCTTTTAAAATAGATGTGTATCAGATGGAATATTTTTCAAAAGCAAGAAAGCAACAGGTTCTTTGGCAATAACAAGATTATTTTTATATTAAAAAAAACCATGTATGAAATTGTTGTATATCATGAGTGTCTTTAGTTTAGCCTTTACCCATTCGATGTGTGCACAGATATGCAGGAATACTACTTGCAGAGTGTCAAGTTCACATGGTAAGTGCATCTTGAAAGAATTGCACAGGGAAGAGTGGTGAAGAGTAGGCCTTCTGAATGACAGTGATTCACCTAGATCATAGGCTATAAATTCTTTGGAATTCTCCCCCCCCCCTGTGTGTGTGAGAGAGGGGGGACAGAGAGGGAGAGGGAGAGGGAGAGAGAATGAATCTTGCAGTTGAAGTTCACACATCTTAAAGTTGACATGTTTGGAGGAAAACTGATCTATTCCCTCCCAGGTCTTTGTGGTCAATAGATCACTTGGTGCTGAAAAGTCCCAGCTGGGCAAAATCAGGGATGCAAGAACTACACAGCCTTCAATAAGGCATCTTTAATGGTAATCTTGGGTTAAAATACAAGTCTTGAAAACTGGAAAAGAAATTCCCAATTCGAATGAGTTACTGTATATAAATTAAGTTACTAACAGATTCACCTTCTACTCTAAATTACTTATGTGAACTCTCCCTTCTATTGCTTACTGTCAGCTTTTTGAGCTAGTCTAGGCAAGAAACCAGTTCCATGAGTACTAACACTATCTTGTTGGAAGATTCCAGAAACAGGATTTTGCAATTCTGAAAAGACATCTCTCTCCCCTCCTTGCCTTTATTTTTCAGAAAACTGCAGAGGGCACTTTCTGAGATACTTTGCATGCTCCATTCCTTCTATGGGCTGAGATGTCTCTTATCTGACCATTGACCATGCTCTTCCTCCTTCTGTCTCTCTTGAGACCCATTACACTTACTCAGCCACTCCACAATATCTCTCACTAGGTTGAATTGTACTCTGCTTAATTTCCAAGAATATTCTTAACTCCAACATACACTTAATTTCAGACAATTAAAATGGTGATACCCTGCAGTTCAGGGCTTTATTTTGAAGTGTATTCACCTGCCCCACAGACCACAAATATAAATTGATTGGTGGCAGAAAATGTTCTGAGGAGAAGGAAGAGGAGCAGGAATAAATTTATCATGAAATGTTAGGACTGTTAAATTGGATAACAAATAGGAAATTTGATTACAGGTCTCATAAGGTTAGTCAGCACGATCAGCGTTAGGGATTATCGCAATAATAATGCTTACATTCTGGAGCCCACCAGGTTGCCAATCCTGAGCTCACTCTGATGTACTCTAGGGGATAATTTGCAAAATATTTGTGGCATTTTATTTTACGTTTTGTGATTTAAAAAATAAAAATTATTAAATTGAAGATTAGTGCAAGTTTGAGAGAAAAAAGAAGGAATGTCATCTAACATATGACACTGAAGCTGTTATTTCAGGCAAAAAGTTATTGCACATTGTTAATACATTAACTTTGTTAGGATGAAAACAACAGTTTTCTATTGCTAGGATTAATTTTAAAGTTTCTATTTCTTATCTTTTATGCTGTTTCCTTTTTTCCTATTTCACAGCTTGAAAGACATTGATTCTCTTTTTCTTTCCCTCTAAGTGTCCATCTGATCAATTTTGTTGTCTTGCTTTAAGGCATTACAATAATTAACATCATAGATTTAAAATGAAACCATATACAACTAAATTTAGTGCACAAATTATTGCTGATAGCTTTTTTAAAAATGATGTTCTAGGACTATATATTTCCATATATGGAATCTAAGCATTGTTCTAATGTTGATCATTTTCTAAGGAAATGGTAAAATTACTGCAAGGAAGCTGAAATAATGCTAAAGCTTCAGAGAAGCAAAGTAATTAGACTGCAATAATTACAATAATATTCATATTACCTATTTTAAACCAAAGTTAAGTAGCATTGATTTCAGTTGGAGGCAATAAGTCAGTAAAGTGCTTAATTCTCCCATTAAACTGAAAAATGAAATAGTTAGTACCGTATTCTATCGATTATAAGATGCAGGTATTTTTGTATTTTGGTGTCTCCGTATTCGGAATGTGTTTTATATCCAATGGCGTCTTACCAAAGTCAAAGGTATGTTTATTGTTTAAAATGTTCTCAAAAAGAATTCACTTTGATGCTGCTGTACGGGGAGGAGATAGGGTGGCAGCATCAGCTGTTCGGTGGCAGTGCACAGACCAGCTGAGAAGGGGGAAAGGAAAGCCTCTCAGTTGAAAGGGCTTTCCTTTTCCCTCTCAGCTGGACCACAGACCACCACCCAACAGGTGGGTGGGGTTGCAGGTAGGTATTTCCCTGGCTTTGGATGCATCGTTTTGCTTCTTTTTTTTCTCTTACCTGCAGTGGAAACAGCCTCTTTTCCACCTTACTTTAATTTAATTTAATAATTTGATTTATATACCGCCCTTTTCCATTACAATGGACTCAGGGCGGTTTGCAGCCAACAATAAAAATACAAAGATATATAAAATTAAAAAAACAAAATTAAAAAAAATACCCTGTTTCCCCAAAAGTAAGGCATCCCCCAAAAATAAGACCTCCCCGATAATAAGGCCTCCCCTCCAGTGCAGCCGGAGCAGACAGGAAGTTCTCGGTGGAAAAATACGACCTCCCCTCAAAATAAGACCTAGCGCATCTTTGGGAGCAAAAATTAAATATAAGACAGTGTCTTATTTTTGGGGAAACACGGTAGCAAGAAGCCAAAAGTACCAGCCTGAAGATGGCAAGTGAGACCTTACCATTTCTATATATAAATACACACACACAAACACACACAATCATATTCCTCTTTTAAAAGGAAACTTAATTAAAGGACTCATTGGGTTGTGGACTTCAAGATACTTCACCTCTGCCTCCTCTTCTGTCCCATTTCTTTCCTTTTATCAGCACCTCTGCCCCTTTTCCTCCTTGGGACAGGAGTATCATGAACATCTGCATGGCCACCAGTTCATTTGTTGATGGTGACCCAGATTAATCTATCTCTGCCCTTAAAAGGTCAGAGTTCTATATTTCTGTACGGTTCGCCCTATTCGTCCGTCATAACAATGGCTTTATGGAGAAGTGAATAGAAGTTGCTGTATCAAGACACTCTTTTTTCATATATTTAGATGCACCAGGAAGCAAAAATTGGGGGGCGGGGGATGTCAAAAAGTTTACAGCCCTTTCAAAGTTGGCTGCAAGAATTTCCTCAGGCGGAATCGCCAGGGCGAAGCTGGCTGCGGACAAGCGATGTAGTATTTTAAATGTCACTGTCGATACTTATTTAAGCACCAGGCATATATCAAGCCAGCAGTAAAGATCCGTTTTCTTCTGCATAGAAGAACCGAGACTTCATCCAGAAATGCCTTGGGGGGGAAAGAGGGACGACAACTTTGCTCAGTGAACTTGGGCCAAAAAAGCCCACTCCCCGCTGGTGAGAAGCAATTTGGGACTGGAACCGAGAAGTTCATCTCAGCAATGGGAGAGGATGTTTGTAGCTCTGAGATGCTTTTCCTGCAGTCTTTTCATTATCCAAGTAAGCACTGATGGCATTACATAGTTGGGTGATAAAATGTCTATAAGAAAACAAACTCAGAGAGCATCAAGGACACCTTCTCCCTCTCCCTCCGTCTCCTCCCCCTCTCCTATCCTCCTGGTTCTGCTCCTCCTCCTCCTCTCCCACCCTCCTCCGCTCCTGCTCCCGCTCCTTCCCTCCCCTCCTGAAGCTCCTCTTCCTCTTCCCTCCTCCTCTTCTGTCTCCCATCTTCCTGGCCTCTTCTCCTTCTCTCCCCTCCTCCTCTGCTTCCATCTTCCTGATCCTCCTCCTCCTCCTCCTCCTCCTCCTCCTCCTCCTCCACCTCCC
>JANHFO010003555.1:15100-30515 GCA_032468095.1 Pareas carinatus | reverse complement strand
CTGTATCTCTTACTATATCTTTTATAAGTTTCTGCAAAAGTTCAAGATTCATAGTTTGTGGATCAATCAGAGATGAATGTTTAGATGCCTGAGGTGGAGAGGTCCCAGTACTTTAGGAAAGACCAGGCTTCAATTGTTTAGAAGACATTTCCTTAGTTTGCTTTTCTTTTTAAGGAAAGGGAAAGGAATTTAAAAGTCCAAATTTAAATGTTCCACTTTAAATTTTAAGAATCAGTCTTTTCTTTTACTTTGGGTATAAAATCCAGTCATTTTAAACTGTTAACAAGCGCTACCACTTTAAACAAGGGCTTTCGTTACTTCAAAGCTTTAATCACTATCGTTTTCACACCCTTTCGTTCCAACCATTGCCATCTTTGATACTTTGTATCTTCCACTTCATTTTAAAAGGAGACTTTTTAATCACTGAGTTAAGTTTCAGAAGAAATGCTTGCCAGGAATCCTGCTCCTGCTCCATCTGTTCTGGTATACTATAGTTTAAAAAATCTGGTGCAGAGATGGTCGTGACGCTTTGTTCTGCTTATAGCAGTATCGTCCCGGATGCGGAACTTCTGTCAGATCTCCCTGGGGAGTCTCACCCTTTCGGCCCCAGGAATAAATTCAGGGGCCCTAGGGGCGCTCTACCCAGATCTGACTGCTCACCTTTCCCTCTTCTCCCGGGGGAAAGTCTTTCCAGCCGCCAGACGGCTGATTTTCAGCTGTCAAAGCGGCTAACGCGATCGCGGGGCTGACAGACCCGAGGGATCCGTCTTGCAGTGTCTGCGGTGCCACCGGAAGTCTATAAATTCATAAATTCTTAAATTCTTAATATCTTTTCCAGGCTGTGTATTCTTAGCAAAATAAACATAATCGACCCTCTTTTCATAAGTGATTACTGTATTCCTCCAAAGAAATTTTGTTCTATGTAGCAGGGGGGAAATGTGTGAAGCGATTCTAGAATTTTGAGAAGTAGTTTATGATGGAAGTCTAAATCCAATGTTTCTGATTTCTCAGTACCAAATAAATTCCTGACCACAGTGGGGCACTAGAGTGTACAATATAAAGTTAACAATTTATTCCTTGCCCTCTCTTTGTATATGACTCTGCAAGTTTCTTGTCTATGAGGCTGCTAATTTGACATCTTCTGACTTTCTTATAAGATACAGATTTACGGAGTGCTTGTTTTAACTTTCCTTCTGTTAGTATTTGCTTATCCATGTATTGCATTTCCTTTAAATATTTTTTTTCTTTTGTTGCAGTTATAAAACCTGTTTCACTGATCATTGCTAAGGTCAGATTTTTCCTCTCAGCAATATTCACATACTCAGTCTGAATGCTTCAACCTCCTATGGTTTGAATTGTTTGAAGACATTACTTTAATCAAGCAAAAGG
Organism: Pareas carinatus; assembly: GCA_032468095.1. Classification (NCBI taxonomy): domain Eukaryota; kingdom Metazoa; phylum Chordata; class Lepidosauria; order Squamata; family Pareidae; genus Pareas; species Pareas carinatus. Next base: position 29,126 of record JANHFO010003555.1, on the reverse strand, counting down.
CTGTTTTTTTCTGCAGTATTCATCGCCATAGTAACAAAATTCCTTCACCACTTTCAGGACATCTCAAAGTTGGCCTCCCTGGCACAAATGTTAATGAGCAAATGAACAAAGATTTTCAAAAATCCCACTGGACTTTAACTGCATACATCTAACCAAACCACTTTCAAAACAATCTTATAAAATGTGCTGCAGCATAAATGTTGGATAGATGGGTAGATGTTGATGATGATAGACAGACAGGCAGATGTAAATCTCATTCCATATTAATAACTGGGATGCCACTAAAGCAAGCAAGGATAATAGCTATAAATCAGCAAAATTTGTAATCTCATGATAAGGGCACCAAAGTCTCTTGTGGGAACTGACAAATGCCAAAGAAATAATCATAAATCTTAAATCTAAACATCTCAGATCTGTTTGGAGGTGAGATAAAATGCTTTATTTCCCAAACAAAGACTAGCTGGTTTGCAGCATAAACTGTAAATACAGCTGAGTACTACAAATTTGCTAGTATTGTACTCCTTTGACTTCAGTGAGCTAATCATATTATAACAGTGAGCTGTTATAATCATAATTTTGGGTGCTCCATGCCTAAACAATTAAAAGCCTGTATTCAAGCAATCCAAAGCTTGTAACAAAATCATAGAATTTTCTGTTTTCTATAGATATTGAAGGCTGAATGAATTTTCCACAAACATTGCAAAATATCCCAGCCTCACCATGCATATTCCTCACCATGCACACACACACACACACGCACACACACACACACACACACAAACACACATACACCAATTACATTCTCCCGTTCCCTGTATTTCTCTTGTTTAGGAAGTTTCAGCAGATTTTTCCTATAGATGTTTCTTCTTAGTTTTGCAATCATAATAACTACAAATCTGCTTTGTAAAAATGAAAACAGATTTCGGAAGTGATTGAAATCTCTGAAAAGTGGAGCTCATCAACAAAGAATGTGGACCTTCAATAGGTATTCCATTTCCCAGAAGCATTATTGGGTTAGCATCCTCATAGCAAGAACCAGAAAGGGTATAACTACCAGTAACTTTACAAGACTTAAGTCTGGTTCAATTATTAATTGTAGTGGAGGACATTAAGATCGATCTGTGGTCATGGACATATAATACTTTGGTTGCATTTCAATTCAATGGTGTCAAGTATTCCTGCAGGGAGACAAGGTTTGTTTGATCAGCCTGTTCCAGGTAATTGATAGACTCAATGAAGTTCCAGGGAGAACTTCGAGTTTTTTCTGAGGATTTGGTAGGCAGTCGATTGTCATGCAATGGCTCTGTTCAGGGTGACCTGGTCACTATTGGATAGGGGAAGCTCCTCAGAACATCTGTTGGGATACTGTGAGGATTGCCTGAGATAAAATTTGGATAAAATTGTTCAGATTCACTTCAATCTGGACTGTGATATGCAGATACAGGAAGCATAATCTGATATTGTGATTGAGATGTGCTTGATTGGTGTCACCTGAGAAAGTATACAGGGTCTATTTGCTGCCACCTGTTTACTGGATGCAAGACCTCTCCGAATTGTGAAAGTATACAGATAACTGGTCTGAATCATGTGATGATATGTGGGAATGACCTTGGGAGAGAAGGAAAAGCCATGGACTAGTAAATCATTATGTATAAAATAGTCCATAGAATGATGGGTGATGCATGGAAAGCATTTCAGGAGCAACCCTTCCTAGTTTTCTGGAAAATAAAAGGAGAGAAGGAGAGAAATACTTTCAGGCTTGCAAAATTCTGTTAACCTTACAATAAAGACAGAGCTAATACTCAGTTGTGCTTGCTGTTTGGACTAGATAGAATTGCTAAAAGGTTTGCGTTGTGGTGTCAATCTCCCTGCAGGAAACTAAAAATATATCTATAGGAGGCCATCCTTGAGTTTAATAATTCTTCAAACTCTTGTCTAGTTTCAAGCCTCCCCTTTCGGAAAAATTGGTTTGCTTGTAGTTGATGAGAACCCTGTAGGAAGTAGAATATCTGGACCTGTTCTAGTCAGGATTCAGTCTGGAATTTAATGCTGGGGCAACTTTAGATAACCTGTTTGTAGATAACCTGTGGTCAAATTGGGATGGAGGTTTTACATCCATCTTAGTGCTCCTTGATCTGGCTACTTGAGGGACTCCTATCTCCTGTCTAGACATTTTAATATTGTAGAGTTGATGTGATCTGAATTTCATTGATTAATCAATGTCATCTACCAGGTTCCAGAAGCACACCTTCTCTATAAGAATCCTTACCCTCTGGAATGACATTCTCACCAAGATCCATATTAATCTCACCTTGCTGGTTGTATGAAGGAGCCTGAAGACTTGGTTCTTCATGCATACCTTTTGTGATGATTCAAGTCTCTTTGGATTGTGTGGATCTGTTTGGTTTTTTTTTTCTTCCTGTCCATTTTTGTCATTTTTGTCATCTTTGCTATCTTTATTCTTTTTATTTTTGTTTGGTATGTATTTTCCTTATTTTTAATGCTTTTTACTTGTAAATTTCTCAGAATTGTTGAAAGTTGGGTGTCAACAAGGTTCAAGAAACTTTTCATGCTTTCTGGCTTTGAAAATCCCCAAAGTCAGAAATAATTTCGCAATATAATTGTTTCAGTGAGCATTGATCTCAAAGTTTACTGATGGAAGAAGAGTAAGCTATATAGTCACAACTGATTCCACCCTAAACATATCTGCAAATTGCCTTACCTAATTCTTTTTCCTATCTTATAATGTCAAGGCAGAGTGAAGGGAGAATATGCTGACACTGGTAAACCCATTGAAAATAGACAATTGGATGGAAATGACATATAGAAGAGGTGAAGAATAAAAAAGCCAAATGGTATGACCTAATTCTAAAAAGAAAAAAAGTCAAGTTCTTGTAAAGTAGTCACTTGTGGAAGCAAACAATCAATTTTAACCCAAGTACTATTTATCATTGAGAAGAAGAAAGACCTTTTCCCTGCAATTCTAGTGATGGTTTAGACACCCCAAATTTATCATTCTGTGGGAACAATTGGTTTCATTAGTGCAAGAATGAAATTTTCTCCCAAGAATCTGACGTGCAAGTGACCAAAAGCAGCACTTTCCCATTATCTCTGGATGAGACATTTGTTCTGTTCATAGCGATAAGACTCTTCAGAGATTGGAAGGGAGAGGGACCAACACTTCCTTTTCAACTGCTGTAATGGAAATGACATGTATTTTCTTCCTGTCCTTTCCTTTCCAAATCCCTCAGGCATTCCTCCAAATTTCCTCTCAGTTGATGCTGAAAAGTCCATGAAAAAGATGCATTACATCTTTACCTAATTTATTTTAGAAGTCATCTAGGGCCTTTGTTGTTTTCGAGAAGTGTTTATAAAATATAATCCACTGAAAGCAGGACAAACAGCTAAAGGACAATTAGGATGGGTAGTTGTCTATTTGCAGGATACTTAAGGTTCTTAATGATATACAGTATCAGCACATGTTTACTGTAATTGAAAATATATGCCCAGATTTTGCATGCCTAAGCGCTCATTCCTATTTATTTTCTTTGCTTCTGTGCAATTTACACATAAACACACTCCAGTTGCCACTTGAAATCTTGGGCCAAAATTGAGATGCTTGCATATCAATATGGCTTTCTGCCAAGACAAACTAAGCAGTGGATGATATCAGGTGTTTGGGTGATATTAGGGCTGAAAGCAGACAGAGACATAGAGTTAAGCACTAGGAAGAGATTGCTTTTTCTTAATAAACCTTCCGACAGGGAAACTATCTGGGAAATGCAAATCTAGGACAGGATTGGCAATATTGATTCTTCCTGTAGCTTAGATGAAGGATCAAAATGTTTTGCAGCTTTCACAGACTCCAATAATATTTCTGAGGTCCATTTAAAATTATAGATAAATCTAATACTAGCATGTTCTTTGTTTTTTTTTAAAAAAAGCAGAAAAATGTTTTAAAAAATTAAGTTTTTCCACTTAAGGTTTTATCAGAAGATGCTTGGTAAGGGCTTTTAAAATAAGATTCTATGTATTAGGAACAGAAAATTTTTTATCCTGAATCATTTTAATTAAAAAAATTGGCCAGAACGTTGCACTGGTAGTTCTTGATCACACAGAAAGTTGAAAATACAATATTCTCCAACAATTTTTCTCCAATCTCTTCCTATGAAGTGGTCACCTAATTTTGTCATCCAAAAAGGGCAAATCCTGACATCCAAGGCAATCTGGTTCCCGCAAACACTAAGCATAATACATGCAGTCCTCAACTTTTAACAGTTTATTTAGTGACTTTTCAAAGTTACGATGACATGAAAAAGTGACATGACCATTTTTCACACTTACGATTGTTGCAGCATCTCCCTGGTCACGTGATCAAAATTCAGATACTTGGCTGCTCATTCATATTTATGACAGTTGAAGCATCCAGGATCATGTGATCACCTATTGCAAACCAAGTCAATGGGAAAGCCAGATTTGCTTAACAACCATGTTACTAACTTAAGTGCAGCGATTCACTTAACAACTGTGGCAAGAAAGATCATAAAATTTGGCAAAATTCACTTAACATCTGTCTCACTTAGCAACAGAAATGTTGGGCTCAATTGTAATCGTAAGTCGAAGACAACCTATCTTCCTGTAAATGTCCGATGAGGTCATGTGGTAATCAGGGACGACTGTAAAAAAAAATCCAGATGATGCCTTTTAGTTGGTAGAGCATTCTCTCCCAACAAATGTTTGGTTGTGTGTCAGCCCTTCAGGTTAGATCAGACTAGGAAACCAAAGTCATGTAGGCCAATGTTTTTTTATTGCAAAATTATCTTGCAAGTTCAAACGTGCTTTCCCCTTTCTTCCCCTTATCCTCATGTGAACTAGGAATGGCTTTTCTGAGACATTTATGTATGTCACATTCCTTTTTGGACCTCAGGTTAATTTTATTTGCCTATACTCTTGGCAGTAACTCTTCATCCTATCCTCAAGGCCATCCCCTCTTACTTTTATGTTGTGGAGTCTTTTCTTTCACAAAAGAATGTTTTTATTTTTGTGTTTAATCAAAGCTATAATAGGAGGGGAGGGCTAAAAACTCCACTCACAGGGTGACATTCCTAGTTGGACTATGTCCCTCTCCCACTGTAAAATGATTTGTCCATAATTGATGTAAAGACATCTAGAATAATATAAATGGACTAAAATTAACAAATAACTCCTATGACCCAAAATACAAACAACATAGAAAATGCCCACTTTCAATGTAGCTTTTTTATAAGCTAATTTTATACCAAAGAATTTTAAAACTGGGTATCTATTTAACAATTTATTAGTTACTTACATATATATGCATTTAAGGAATTCTTAAGTATGCTCACTTTATGGATATATTGACATTAGGGACAAAGTTTATGATACTTGCAATATTTAGTGGCAGAACATCTTCCCTTAAGCAAAGTTCCTCATATGATTCCTGAAGGCTGAATGTCTTTTCACTGAGGGGCTTACAAGGTCAGTTAAATATTTCTAAATTTAGAATTGCTCATTAAGGACTGCCAGAGCTGTGAAAATATCTGAACTGAAATCTCTGGGTGGTTAAGACTGTATCTGTCCAAAGCCTTAAATCAGTAAAGTCCATATTTGCTGAAAGACTCCGCACAGAAAAAATTCATCATAATAGATGTGCTTAATGTATCTTTTACACTGCTGCAAAACTGACTATAAGATTGACAGGAAGCTGTCCATTAGTGATCAGAGACAATTTTCTAGAGGGCCAAAGATGGTTGAGGCAATTCTTGCAAAGGGGGTTACATTGAGTCTTTCTACTTGATTTAGAAGAGAAGTGAATTACTTATTAAAAGTTAGCAATATCACGTCTTATCTAAGAGATCCTGGGTAGGCACAGCAGGATTGCTTAGCAAAATTCATGGGTTATATTGTACCAATTGGTACAGGAGATAAATTTGAGATTTGAGATAAATTTGTCTAATAAACATAGCATATTAAAATGGTTAATATGTCAGGATATTGCTCAGAATAACAAGAGTTATATGATGATTTATTTATTTATTTACTTATTTTATTTTATCAAATTTATATACCGCCCTTCTTCCCAAAGGGACCCAGAGCGGTGTACAGCCAATAAAACATAAAATATACAACATTACAAAAGTTTAAAAGTGATTTAAAAAGAAATATTTAAAGTGGCTGGAATATTTAGGGCAAACCAATTTAAAACCAGATTTAAAATTGTCATGTAAAATCAAATGACTTGGATTCCTATTTAATTACAAATGCTATACAAGTGCTGCATAATATTGATAAATTCTATATCTAGAATATCAAAACTGATTACAAAATTCCCATTGATTTCAAGTGATAAATTATCGGCCATACATAAAAATGAAATCCTGAGAGAGATAGGAAATCTGATCCTGATATTGAGATGAACAGGGTAGCAATAAGACCTCCCATACTGCTCTAATAAACAGCAGTCAGACTGCCTATTCTGGCAGCTGAAAATTTTAGTGATATTCTATGAATGACAGGTATTTTTTAATGAGATGCTGCTTAGACAAGCTAACACTTCCTTTTTATTCCTGCAAGCTACAAGATAACAAACTTCCTGCTCTAACTGAATTTAGATAACTATTTCTTACTTTTGTGTTAACCAGGCACTCAACACTGTAGCTAATCCTGGACTTCTGGGTGAGATATGGCAAATTTAAGATGGCTCTGAGAAAGCAGACCTAGAGACCATGGTACAGACTAACGAATCACTGAATAGACTTTTTTCTTGTAATTTCTCTGGATACGGAAAACACAGGAGATCATCTACATGTACTCTGGACAGCTGCTCCTCATGAAGAGACTGTAAGACACCAGTTTTTCATGGGTTTGACCACTGAGAATCAAAGGGAATAACCATCTAGCTCACAATTGTGACAGAGTTATAGTTTTTAAAAGATACCAAATTCTCAAACCTCAGTTATTAATCATTTTTGGAAATTTTCTGTTGACTATTTTAAGGGGATTAAAGACTTTTGGAGTGGATGTCAAGTTTGAGAAGTCTTCATCAGATAAATTTATGTTTAAGTCTAAACAAAAGAAAAAGTAATTATAATCCTAAGAACTTTACAAACACTGAAACTCATAGCAAAAAGCCCAATAAGATTTTGATTTTAGAAAGTTATAAATAGGTTTAAGGCCCAGATAAATTTGGAATATTAAAGCTTTTAGAATACAACTTGGGAAATAATTATAAAGAACAAACAGCTTCTCATGGGAAATAGATCTGTTTTGGTTTTTTCAAGACATGTAATAGGTCAAAGAAGAAATGAATGGAAATTCAATCCTATAACAATATTTGAATGAACCAAAGATTAAGACTGTTAGAAGTAACAGGAAGGAATATAAAGATGATTTATTTTATCAAGATTAAAACAATATATGTTCTTACTTCTGGAAACCTTAATTTACCAGGACTGAAAAGGTTATGCTTTATGAATTTGTCTATAAAAAGATTATAATTGTTTATAATCTTAGAGGGGGTGAAGAATCATTAAATTTATACTTGTTCGGATGAGACTGGAATTCACTTTTTTACATATTACGTATTAGAGTTAGTTTGGTCCAGTGGTAAAAGAATCAGTCTAGAAACTAGGAGGCTGTGACTTCTGGTCCCACCTTCTTAGTCCCATGTTAGAAAGCCAACTGACTTTGGGCCAGTCACTTTTTGTAATCTGCTCCCATAGGAGCATAAAAGATTATTAAGTATGTTTACTGCTTTGAGTTATTTATAAAAATACTAAAAGTGAGATTCAAATAAATGTTACATCCATGAAATCAATGCTTTATGATACAATATAAATCTAATAAGAAAATAATTATTCAATAAATATTCCTTCATATGTTATGTGAACCACATTTCTTTCAATAGCTTGTTTCTGAGCAGTCAAAATCAAGCCTTCACTTTTTTTGGATTGCATCCAAGGTACCTATCACTATTAGTACTATCTTTGCTTTCTTTTGCCACAGTCATTCTACTTCTATTTGCAAGTCTTTGAATTTTGTGGTTTTCTCCAGTTCTTTCTCTTCTTTTCTGCAGACTCTGAGTACTAGTGTATCAACTATCCAGATTTGTTTTGTTTTTTTATCAGGGATGTTATGTAGCAGGTGCATGTCTGTTTGAATTCTAGACTAGAGTAGTTTAGCTTAATTTTTTATGAATTTCTCTATTTTATGGTCCTGCCAGTTCTTGCTTGCAGGCAAATGGTATTTCTTGCAGATCTTCCAATGCACCATTGTTGCTCTTTTGTCATACCATTGTTTGTAGTCGATGTGATCTTCTTGCAGCAACCAACTAGGTAGTCCACTGTTTCTTCAGCTTCTTTACAGAGGCTGCACTTGCTATCTGTTGCTTTCTTCTCAATTCTGGCTTTGCATGCATTTGTTACTAAGATTTAGTCTTGTGCAGCCAGAATTAGTCCCTCTGTCTCTGTCTTCAACTTTCCTGCTCTTAGTCATTGCCAGAACTTGTTATTATATAATTTTAATGTACAGGCTATGTAATGATTTATCTTTCCAGGTCTCTTTTCTGTTCTTCATTTGATCTTTCTTGTAGGCAAGTTTGGACTGTTCAGTATTCAGTAGGCCTTCCTGGTATACTAGCTTCAATGCATATTTTTCACTGTCCAGATATTCTTCCAATGCCCTTTTTTCCTCTTCAACTATCTGATATACATGTATATCAAATAAAAATATAGACTACAGCATTCCATGTCCACCTCTTTTCCTTGGTAAGTAGAGTCTGTCAACATTGCTGCATGAATGAAGGGCATGATTTATTGTCATTATTTTTTCCTTTTAGTTCTCCTTGAATCCAGTCCATTATTCCAGCTGTGTATCTAATGACTGGCATTGCCCAGGTGGTGATTGCTTTGTTGGAATTTCCTCCACTGAGTTTGGACTTTAAGATCTTCTTCACTCTCTTGGTGTATTCATTGTTAACTTTCATTTCAGATCATCCATGTATAGGAGAAGAGATAGCCCGGCAGAAGTTTTTGATATTTGATAGCCGTAACCTGAGTTATTCAGTATTGTTGGGAGAGGAATCTATGCAATGATAAACTGTAGTGGTGATAGTGAGTCTCCTTGGAAAATTCTTCTCTTTATATCTTTCTCTTCCAATCAGTTACCATTAATAGATAGTCTTCCATTGTGCCATCAATCTTTGCATATGTTTTTATTGACTCCTGTTATTTCTAGGAATTTGATTATTCAATCATGTGGTAGGGAGTTGAATGCCTTCTTATCATCAATCCATGTTACGGTCAAGTTGATTTTCTTTCTCTTGTAGTTTTCCAGAATCATTTTGTCAGTTAGAAGTTGGACTTTTGTTCCTCTGTTTGGGCAGTTTCCTTTTTCCTCAGGTGGAAAGAGCTTATTTTTAAGTAGATGCTGTTGGATTGCATCAGCTATCACATCAGTTACTAATTTAAAAGCTGCAGGTAAGCAAGTAATTGGCTTGTAGTTACCTGGTGCTGCCCTTTTTGCTGGATTTTTCCATTATCAGGTAGGCTTTGCCAGATGTTAGCCACTCTTCAATTTCACCTTCTTGTAGTTTGTTATTAAACTGCTTGGCAATGAGTGGGTGTAGATCAGTCAGATGTTTCAAGTAAAGACCATGATATTTATCTTCACCTGATACTGATTATTTCTTGATCTTTCTTGTCATTTTCTCTTCTGCTGTTATTGCAATTTCTTTCATTGAACTTCTTTTTTATCTTATCCACCACATTTAACCAAGTTGCATTCTTGTTGTATTGCTTTGTTTCCCTTATCTGCACTCAGAACTGCAGCTTCTTCCTTGTCAGGTATTGACTGATTCATTGCATTCTTTTCATTAATAGATTGGTAGAAATTTCTGATTGGATTGAAATTGATAATTCTGCCTATGATTTGCAATAGCTATAGCTGTTATTTGCTGCTTTATTATTTTGAGTGCTTCCTTGATCTTTCTTGTTTCTAGGTTATATTTCTTGATCAAGTATTTTTGGCTTCTTTGTTCTTCAACTTTTTTTAATCTGTTCTAGCTTGCTTGCATCTGGTCAGCTTACAAATGTTCACAATGAGCACTATCTATTTAAATTTCTGATTTCTTAGAGAATAGTGCATATAGTGCATAATGTATAACTAGATTTTTTTCTCTACCATATGTCTTTGGTGCTGCAAAAAAGTAACAAGTTTTTCTTTTACTCTTTAAAATTAATCTTCCACACATACCCCAAATGAAAGTCTATGTAGAGAAGAATCGAGCATGTAGGATACGGTACAATTGAAGTGACTGAGAGAACTGTGAGGATGGATACTGGTCCAGACTACTGTGCCATTAACATAAGGGAGAAGTTTAAGAAAAAATCAAGTTAAAATTAGATTAAATTAGATTAATTTGAGAATATTTATGGATTTATGCATCTATTGTCCAGTGCTTTTGAGATTCACTAATGGCAGTATTAAAAGAGAGCAGCCAACTCTTAAAAACAATATTAAGGTCTTTGATTTATTCAATTATCTGAGATTTCTCAGAAGAATTAAACTTTGCAACTGCAGTATAGTCTGAACAGGTTTTTATACATAGTGTCAGTGATTCCTGTAGAAACTGAAATAAGTTTTAATCAGCTGCCACATATTAAGAATAGTTAATCTCAGTTGTCTATCAAGTGTGAAAACTAAACTTGGATATATATTTGCAATTTAAAAGATACAAAAAGGAAGCTTTAAAGACAATGTGGGGTTGAATTTGGTTGGAATTTGGATGAAGAAGTACAGAAATCCCCAGAGAAACAGCCTAGAATGGGAATGGATACCAACCTCAATTTGAGTTAATCTTTGCTCTACCTTGTAGCAATATTGGTTCAATAGTTTTTTTAAACTATAATAATAATTCAACAGAATAATAAAAATAAATCAAAATGTTACAACTTTTTTCAGGACAATATTAGACCTGTGGGTTTATCAAGTATGAGTAGCTCTAACTATTATCTGTCTAGTTATATAAAGCAGTATCAGGAAACAGAAAGAAAGCTGAAATAGTCAGTTTCCCTAGTATATACATTTTGTATACAACAAAAAGTGTATGCACATTTCTGTGCAAAGATTCCTAACATAAGCGCTTTTGTGTGAAATTATTCCTGGCATTCCTTTGTTTTGTACAAACGTTTTTCTAAAATACGGGTTTTGGTTCACAACTTTTAAAATACGATGCGAAGATTTATGTAATTTTGCAAAACCATGATTTCAGATGATATCTTAAACTAAAGATATAACCCCATTCATAGATTCTTAACTCTGACTTCTTGCAATTTTTCCTAGAAGGAAAAAAACTCCTAAGAGATGGGTGTATACCTCATTCCTCTCCACAGTGCACACCACACAATTCACATTGATAGTTTTTAAAGATAACACATTAAAAAGACAGAATTTCTGTTAAAAAAGTTCCAGTTTTGCCAAAGGACAGGAAATTGAAACAGACATACAATCCAGTTTTAATACTAAATTCAATCTTTATTTCAAATTTACTTTCAATGCTAAAGTCTCACTAAATACAATTTCTAACTCTTCTTCCTTAAAAAAAATGTCAAACTGATTGACAAAAATTATACCTAATCACCTCATGTGCAGCAGTTGTCATGTGAATATTCAGCTGAATTCTACAGAATTTCCTAAAACTATTCTGAAAATAGGACAGATTAAATCATTCCTCTTCTTGCCTTTTGTCTTCAGACTTTTCTTCAAATATTGCCCTCAATTTTGCTTAAACTGAAATATCCAGATGAGGAAAAAAGTTGACAGGCTTTTGCTTAGTTTTTCCCACTTAGGGAAGAAAGACAATGTTTTATTTTATAAGAAACTGAAACAACATGTACATACAGCATACCCTACTGGCTATTTTAAAACCATCATCTTTCTAAAATTTTGAACATCCCCCCTATTCAATTGAAATTCTGATCTATAGCAATACAGCATGCATTCAAATGTTCTTTAAAAATTATTTTTAAACCTCCCAAATCTGCAATGGTTGGGCATAATTTTCCTAGCATATACATTTTGTATGCATTAGAAAGCACTATTATGCTTATATGTACATGACAAGATGAATGCAATTTATGATTAGGAATGTATCTTATGATTGTAATCACAGTTTGTTTATTGTATGAATGTAGGTATAGAGCATGTACACAGGAGACAAATTCCTGTGAAAGCATCCTGGGAATGCTTTGAAGACTCAGGAACTGGAAGACTTGTCTTACTGAAAGAGGAAATTCTGGTTTGCACCAAAGAATTCGACAGCAGAATATTAGATCATCTATCCACCTGAAGTACAAGTGATTAATGTATGAAGACCATAAACCCAAATATACAAATAAGTCTACAAGATAATGGTTGAAGATACTTGATAGTCTGGAAAGAGAAAGTCAAGATTAAGAGACAAAAATAATAGGTAAAAATATATTTGGATCTAAAATGAAAGATTTATGCTTGAAAATTCTAATATATTACTGAGTTAAGCAGTTTTCCATGAAGCCAAAATTCCTGCACAGCAATGTGAAGTACTAATAACCAATTACAAACCTACGTGATGCAACCAGTTACAGGATCTAAGGGGAACAGATTATATTTCACATTGACATGCTCTTGTTAGATGAGTTGATTTATGAATAAATGAAACAAGCACTAAATGTAGGTGTTATTCACTCATTCAAATTCACTTTATATATCAATGGAAAGCATGTGACGCTCTAATAGCATTTAGTGGCAAAGATATAGGGGGATATCAGAAAGTCTAAGAGGAGTTTGATATTTTGCACAACACCTTGCTTCTTATTTCATTTCTTCTTTGAAAGATACAGCTTACCTCTATTTTATGAGGTAGACAACAGAGGCTGTAATTGAATGCCATTATTTAGAAAATTATATGCCACCAAGAAGATCAGCATCCATCATTCACATCCCTACCCCAAGCACATTTACTGATGATAATGCAAAACTTTAGAATCCTGTTGTTCAAACTCCCCGTGCTTGTTAAGTACAGGAGACAATATGTGGTTGTTTATTTTGTATCTAAGCAACTGTCGGATTCCATATCTACTAATAAGAAAGGGTGTAATTATATGCTGCAGCTATAATTAGCAGCAGATGCCTATGTTTATGAAATAAAATGTAAGATTTTTCCAAAGTGCAGAATTCTGATTATATACAAATTGAAAATAGACTTTTGGGTGTTTTTCAAACTTCTTAGCTATAGTGCATATTCCCTGACACTTCACGAATGAAAAACGAAGTGTTCTTGTTGGGTTGCAACACCTCTGTTGTACAGAAGGGAACAGTTGCTCTCCTCTCCCCTGTTGGAGAAATCAATCTTCATCCCCAATACTTTTTTTAATTTGGGAACCAGAGGCAATTTTTTTGTTTTTAATCAACATAGATTATAAATGAAACTAAGCAACTCTGTATTAAAAAAACTAAGTAATTTTGTAGGTCCAGAACAGCTCAGTGCACTAATATACATTGATCTATGTGTATGTTGCAATTAAAATGCATCCATATGCCTGTTCTCCACGAAAGAATTCTGTTTCTTTTTACTTGTTTATTTGTATGAGAGATATAGCGATGTATCATACCACAGATTAAAAGCAACAAAATTATAAAACATTTTATTAAACAAAAACTACTATCATTGTTTTCAAAAGTCATTATAGAATTTACAACTTGGAGAGGCCTCTGAAAGAACTTTCTACCAAGGAGGGAGGGAGGAATAGAGACAAGCAGATGGCAGCTTGGGAATCTTCCTCTTTTGAGCTGTTCTTATTTCAGCTGATTCTTATCAGAAGTTTGCAACTCTGGAAATTTTGCATTTATTCCCCCTTCTTTTTTTAGTAATCTATTTTTAGTGGCAAGCTTTATACCGTGTTTCCCCGAAAATAAGACACTGTCTTATATTAATTTTTGCTCCCAAAGGAGCACTAGGTCTTATTTT
>JANHFO010003555.1:0-15000 GCA_032468095.1 Pareas carinatus | reverse complement strand
GTAAATAGTTTTCTAAAGTTCAATGTTAAATTTTTCATGTTTTTCTGTACACCGCCTTGAGTCCTTCGGGAGATGGGCGGTATATAAATCTAAATAAATAAAATAAATAAATAAATACGGTTGTCTGCTTTAAAGACCTACATAGCTAGGTTACCTGAGGGATTGTCTTTTTCCAAGAGTCTCTACCTATCCAATTTAATCCAGATTAGGGATGATGCAGAACCTGTCAGCCAAAGAGATTTGACTGGCAGGAACTAGAAGATAGATCTTCTCTGCTGTAGCCCATATTTTGCGGAACATTTTCCATTTGGAAATTAGTATGACTTCAACCCTGTTTTTGCAAAGCTCTAAAAACTTAACCATGTACCCAGGTCTAGAATGTGTTAAGGGCCCCTTTCTTGTCCTTACTGTTAGTGGGCTAATTATCCTGGCTACTGTATTCATTTTCTTGATGTTTTTACTGTTCTATAGTTTTTAATTGTTTTAACCATTTTAGAATTTTAGAATAGTTAAGCCGCTCAGAATCACTTGGTTGATATGGACAGCTATAGGAAATGAATTAATGAATATATCAATAAAATCCTTGCAGGTTGCAAAATAATACGAGACATGCATAAGAGCTGTTAGAAAAATGGAAGCAGCACTGGAGTTGGCAGTGACTCTTTTGAGAAATCCAGAGTATGTTTTTTGAGCGCACGGCTAGTGCATTTATTACTTTTTTAAAAAAAACTGATAGGGTGCACAAGGCTTCTTGGCTGGGCACATGCATCTTGTATGTCATGCAGACAAATTGTTCGACAAGAATCTTATTTTAATTGCAGCAACAGGTTCTTGCTTTCAAAACCTTGCAAACTGAGTAAATTGATTAAATAAATGTAATTATTTTTATTTATCCACATTTTAAGCTTAAGCTTTTTTTGAGACATACCAAGAAAAGTAGGTTGCACAAGATCATCTTTGTATACACAGAGGCACATGTAATGAGGTAGGATAAAGGCAAATTGCAGAGGGCAGCTGAACTTTTAGCATTTCAAAAAACAATACAAGTAGATAAACCAGAAGTAAAATATCAAAATATCAAGTGAATATCCCCAATGAACACCTTACAAGCTAGTAATCAAATGATTCAAGAAAAATATGCTGATTTATTTTATCTTATTCTGGAATAACATATTGATTTTTGAGATTGTATATTACAGGAACTTAAATATAAGAAACAATGATTGGTTTGCAGAAATATCAGCTTCAAAAGCAGTGCCAAGGAAGGTGCTCTAGCTTCAAAAACATACATTAGTTATAGCCAAATATAAAATATCTAAGTATAATTTTCAAACTATCTTATGCAGATTATTTTGCACTTATAATTTACAATGCTTTAAACAAAAATTATTGGTAACTAAAAGCAAACCCAAAATACAAACCAATATAATATAGAAAGAAATTCTATTTATTCTTATATTTTATATCAGACTAATGCTTGTGCCATTTTGTTTTAGATCAATTGTTTAGTATTTATTTATTTATAGGAGGAAAATGTAAAGAAATATTTGGTGTAAGTAAATTAGGAAAAAAATTGAATTTCACTATAATTAATTCTGTTAATTTAATATTGTAGTAGCTTGCTACTTTCTCAAGAAGTCTGATATGGCCAGAGTTCAACTGAGAAAATAGATATTTGGGAGCATTAATAGGAAAGGAAGTTATCAACCATTCCAATACAGTGAGGTACATTAGCTGAAACAAAAGTTTAGTATGCTTATTGCAAATTACTCTTGGTTATAACAAGCAATGTTTCTTTTCTAATATATTATTGCTGTGGATAATATGGTTGTTGTGGATAAGGGTATCCAGGTTGCTGTGGTCCTGGATAAGGAGTTTGTCCAGGATTTTGGTATCCAGGTGTTGGTGCATATGGAAGATTGTACTGGCCATACATATAAGGATTATAGCCCAATGGCAAAGGCATCTGGCAATATCTGTGAAAACAAAACAAAAATTATTAGAATGAAGAAATTTCCATGCTTTGACTTATCAACATATCTTCAATTGCTATTCCAAAAATCTTAGAGAGTGCAGAAATAATCTTCATTTCATAAAGCTATTAAACACTGAAGAATCTACACATGAAAGTATCTAATCTAATCATCATGCAACAACTAGCAGGTGAACCGCTACTAAATATAGCAATAAAAGAAGATCATAACTGTCTTCCATTAATCAAAATAATCTGCAAAATATAATTTAAACATTTTCATATGAATTTTACAAGTACAGTAGTCTTCAACTTACAATCATAATGGAATCTGCCAATTACAGTTGTAAAGCAGATCATCACATGGCCAACTGATTTTTTTTGCAGAGGTCATTAAGCAAATTCATTGTTTACTATGGTTATTTATTGTTTATGTCAAAAACGGGACACAACATAAATGTTATAAATCATACTCAAGTGACATCAGAACACTGCAAACAGACATAAATGCAGAACGGTTGTCAAGCACCCAAAACATGGTCACATGACTACAGGAGGTGGAATGACATTAGAACTTCAGAACCAAAACTTCATAAGCGCTTTTTGGGGATTTGATGTAACTTCAATCAGTCACTAAGATTAAGTGAGGACTACCTGTACTTTATTTTTGACTTAGGTCAGCCTGATACAAGACATTGCAAGTTACTAAAACAAACATCAATCACATGAGATTTGCATGTTATATTCTGAATCATTCTTTTTTTAACAATACAGATAGTGAGAGAGAAATACATCATTGAAAATAAAATTATTTTCACTCTTTCTAACAATACAGATAGCGAGGGAAATATGTCATGAAAAATAAAAAGATATTATTAGCCTGTTATTCGTAATTCACAATTTACATATATGTTTTTGCAAATTATTTTTTAAAATCTAAGAAAACGTCTAAGGTAAACAGTAGATTGAATTGGTGAATTGATAGTCACAAATTTCTGAATCATATGATCACCTCACTTAATAACCTTGACCCCTGCTCTCCTTGATGTGGGTGAGCACACAGGTCATTAAGTGAAGTATAGGATACCTCGAGAGACAGAGATGCCATGAGAGGTCTAGTGCAGGCTCAGGCCCACAAGCCCCGAGCCCCCCAAAATCTCCTTTTTTCCCCTCCCTGAGTCCCCACAAGCTTTGGGTCTGCTTTCCATTCCAATTGGATCTAACATCTTCTCCACCTCCACTCACCAATAACAAACACACTTTTGGAAAATCTCCAAAGTTCTCATTAGGGAAGGAGGACAGGCAGCAATGTCTCTTGGTGTCCCTAGGCCATGTGGCTCCTTTGCAGAAGGAAAAGCAAACAGTCTGAAAATGGTCTCTACTTCTGGGAAAAGAGCACACAGTCTAGAGACAGAGCACCTGTCTATGTCCCTAATTTAATTTCTGGAGCGTTCTAGTCCACAATCAATAACAGGAGAGGGGAGTAGGCATCAAACTTGGTAGGTTGGGAAGCAAGCCCAAGGCCTATGGAGACCCAGCAGGGGGAAAGCAGAGTCAAGATCCAGCAGGATGGGAAAGGGGGGAATAAGCTGGAGGAAAGGTCATTGCAATATCCCTACAGTCAGTTGCAAGGGTGAACCACTATGAGGGTGATACAGTGGCTGTAATTTCAATATCAGATGATAAGTAGCTTTGGGGGCATCAGGTCATAACTTCAAAGGGTCATTAAGAAACCAGGCATAAGTTGAGGATCACCTGTATTGTTTTAGAACTTTAGAATTCATAGAATCTTAAGAGGAAAATATCTGGCAGGAAATATGAAAAAGAATACAAGTAGTCCTCAACCTATGATCACAAGTGAGCACAAAATTTCTGTTGTTAGGCAAGGCCGTTGTTAGGTAAGTTTTGCCCCACTTTACAATCTTTCTTGTCGGTTGTTAAGTGAATCATCACAGTTGTTAAGTTAGTAACACAGTTAAGTAAATCTGGTTTCCTCATTGACTTTATTTTCAGAAGATCACAAAAAGGGGGTTACATGACCCTGGTACACTGCAACTATCATAAATATTAGTCAGCTGCAAAGCCCCATGATCATGCGACTATGGG
The DNA here is from genome assembly GCA_032468095.1 of Pareas carinatus. Lineage (NCBI taxonomy): Eukaryota > Metazoa > Chordata > Lepidosauria > Squamata > Pareidae > Pareas > Pareas carinatus. Next base: position 10,922 of record JANHFO010003555.1, on the reverse strand, counting down.
AATGCTGCAACAGTCGTAAGTCTGAAAATCAATCATGTCACTTTTTTCAGAGTCATTGTAACTTTGAATGGTTACTAAACAAATTGTTTTAAGTCAAGGGCTACTTGCACTGTATTCTTTTTAAGAAACACTTATCAATGAGCATGTTGGGCTAAAGATCCCATTTATTTTCCTCAAAACATTATTTTCTCTTATATTTTCCCACAAGACCAGGTCCCAGTTTCATTTTTCAGATCAACTAAGCATTGACCCATTAGTTACCAAAGGGATTAACCCACTGACATGTTTCTCATGCCTGAAGATGTAGGCTGGGAAAGAGTTCCTTTGATAGAACTCACAGTGTCCTGGTACCTTAACACTAAACCAAACTGGCTGTTTCTGCCAAATTATTATTGGATCTAATACTATTTAATAGATAAATATATTATGTTCGGTAAAAGTGGCACAATGTTCAGAAGTGTCTTAACTGTATATATTAGCACTCACAAGTAAACAGATAGGAATAATCTAATTCTGCTTTATTGTAAAGCTACATTAACAGAATCTTGCAAGTCTGAAGATACAAATTCACACCGTTTTATATCTTCTGATCAATTAGGGCAAAAGTTTTTTCCACTGACTCTTAATCCGTTGGGGACTTCTCCATCTCTTGTCTGACTGTTTCCTAGGCAGCTTCTCTTCCCCTTGTTCCCCTAGGTCATCCACACATTCCATTACAATATGATATTAATCTTTGCAAACTTACCCAGGATATCCTGGATATGTTGGATAAGGTGGCCCCTGGGCCTGTGAAGGTGCTATATTAGCTGCAGAACCCAAAGGAGCAGGTGATATCCCAGTGGTTGCTGAAGCAGGAGCAGTGACTACAGGTGCGGTAGAAATTATGGGTGGAGGAGGACGTGCTGGTGGCTGTGGTTTACTAGACTAAACAACAAAAATTTATATAATCTAAGATAGAACTACAGTTACATTCATTATATTTTATATTTATGGTAATCATAGTCCTGAAAGTCTAACTTATATTTTATATTTATGGCAATCATAGTCCTGAAAGTCTAACTAAAAACACAAATAGCATTATGTAACTGCCACATGATGAAATAAATTTAATTAAATCAATGGCTTTTAAATATCCAAAAGAAGCCTTTCTTAAATTACTTCTTTAAATAAAGTTTGTCATAGATAGTCCTTCATGTTTCTTATCTTTCTTATCGAACTAGTAAATCTGACAAAATATATTTATAACTGAGAGCAATGAGAGCAATTTATAGCATCACAAAACAGATTATATTGTAAATACAGTAGCTTTAATCTGCAAAATGATACATAATATTCACAATATCTACCAAGCTGTTGATATAATGGCAATTTTAGGGTTATCTACTTCACTGTTTGTGTCCTATCAATCATTCTTTTTCTTTTGTTTGTCACACCACTGCCATTACCATATAAGCAGAGAACAATTCTATGTAGTCTAGAATTTTGTTAGAAAAATCAAAACTCAAATCTCAAAATTATAAATTGCCAGTTATCAAGAAGAATAGAATAGTTTTCAAATGCTATTTGGATTAGAGAGAAACTTGGCATTATCTTTTGTTCTTTTTCTCTCTCTTTCATCTACCAGGGCTATGAATAGGCTCTTTTTCATCTGTGCTTTGCATTGCAATTTTTCAGTATACAGTATTTAGTATAGAAGGCTGCTCTTCCAATTTACTGAAATTACCAAAACAGAGGAAGCATAACAAAATAACTATTACTGTTATTTTACTTGCCACATTAGTTCGGGGAGCTGGAGTTGGAGTAGAGGATGCAGAGGGCTTGTTTCCCCCAGAGGGAACATTTTGATATGCAGGCACAGAAGGAAAAGAAGGAGCACTGGGTTCTCTGGCAATACTCTGCTGCAAATCTCTTAAAAGAAAAGAATAATAAAAATGGAAGTTGAACATGGAGAATTAAAACATTACTTTAGCCTATTATAGAACACCTGGTATGTATTTTGTATTGATATCCTGGTTTCACGGTCCAAAGGGAAAAACTACAAGTCAAGTCCTAATTAAATTCACTTTCATCTAGTCATCACCTAGCATAATTAAATATAGGGTCTCACAAAAAGTCTTTCTTGGATGAAAAGGTATTTAAGAGATACAAAAACAGAACTTTTTAAAGAAATCTTAATATTTCCATAAAATAATATTAAAGCAGTAGTGCAGACTTAAAACATTAGGTCTTGTTTCGAGCATTGCTTTTGCACCTACAAAAGATGTCTCGGTTTATGTCCCACAATTCTCAAAATAGAATACAGTATGTTTATATAAGCATAAATAGTAGGCACATTAGCGGGGATGCAAAAGAGGAAAGTTCTATGTTGAACCTAGAGAACTAGGATTCTCAATCTATATTCGTAAAATTTCATGGCTAACAGTATACATTTTAAGAATGGCTGCATAAGTTATTAAATATAAGCAAACTGGTAAGTCACAAAATATGGGGGAAATTCAGTTAAAATCATGTAATGGTAACACTAATGTGTAGCTATTTCAAGATCAGAGATGGGAAAGTTGTGACCCTCCAATGGTTGAGGTTTAGGAACAAGCAAAAATATCCATTGTGTAAAAATATCAGTGACTAAATAGGCTCACAATTATCTTCAAGATCTGTCAGGCAAAAAAACCTGTATACCGTTTAATCAGTTTAATTGCACATCAGTTGTTTTTATATCTTGAGATTAACCAAGCAAGTATTTGAACTAACTTAGAAAACATTCTATAATCCTATATATTATAAAAACATGACTAATGATTCTATCAATTAATCAACATCTTGATAATTGATAATCATTTCCTATTTTCCAGTTCAGTTATTATTGACAAATTTGAATTATATGAAGGAACATTCCGTTTAAGCTGTATTAATTACAAAGCATTCTTTCCTTAAAAGCAGCAGCTAGAAACAAGTATTTTTACAGTATTTGTAGATGCTTACTTCAGAAGTTCATCTCTTTCTGTTTTACGTGCAAACACAATGTCACTGCATTTGTTTTGGAATTTCAAAAGGATTTCAGTCAGTTCGTTATAGAACTAGAAAGAAAAAAACAATGCATATATTCACACACAACACACACACATTTATATATACATAGATAGAAATTTAGTTTAATGACAGGAAAAAATATATTCCTGAATATATCAATGGAAAGCATTTTATATAATTGTAGTTCTATCAATCTATGAAATAGATAGTTCAGTGGAATTAAATACCAAACAAATCTAAGTTTTTAAAAACCAGAAATAAAACACATCTATTGGGCTGTTATTATTCTTTTCTGTTACCATACCTTTGTGCCTTCTTTCAAGTTGGCTGTAAGTTCCACAAAGTTGTCATTAGCTATAGCTAAATTCTTCAGAACTTCTTCTCTTAAATTGGATTCATTATTTGACTGTTTCATCTTAGAAAATTCCTGATGAGAATTCTAAACATGAAAAAAGACAAAGAAACCAAGTTCACAATATTTTGCTCCTTCAACCTGGACATAAAGATTCTCTGTTGAAATAATAATTGAATATTATCATCTCAGTAAAAAAACGCCATCAGATTATGTCAGTTTTTTGCTCTAAAACACTTTTAAATAATTACCTGAATGCTACTGAGCAGCTCCTCCTGTTTTTTCAGGGTCTCCTGTACTTTATGAGTAAGACCACCATAAAGATTATCCAACTCTGTGACAGAAATGGCTTCTTCATTTAAAGCACCATCCTGTGCTAGTGCTGTTAGGAATTTAGATGTCATGTCAAAGTTTACTGATTTGAGATCATTCTCAAATTGTTCTCTCTGCTTTTTTACTTCATCCAGACTAGCTAGCAATGATTTTAGGATATGAACTACCTAATAAAAGAAAATAAATTAGAAATAAAATTAGACATTGTTTTCATATTAATACTTTTATTTTATCAATATTGCTTAAGAATATGGCAGCATGCTGAGCCTAAATATAATTCAAATTAAAACCTTGGAGTTCTTATCTGCATCTTAAATGAAACCAAGATTAAGACTGTTGAATCTGAGAAATAGATTTATTCAGTGCTTTTTTTGTAAGAAAAAAAGTACTGGAAATCACATTTTGTTAATCTTTTATTTAAAAAATTATATATTCAGTTCTTAACATAAATTTAATTTATTGCATTTAAGGCAAAAAAGGTACCGGAACTGCATTCCGTTGCGTTCTATGACCAAAAAAAGGACTGGATTTATTCTGCATAAAACAGAGAATTTTATACGGAACATTCATTGTGCTATCTTCTTCTATTCGGTCAAACATAACTGTTTTACAAAACTTTTGGAAGTTGTTCAGGTACTTTTCAGCAACAAGGGAAAATTTAAATGCATAAGCTGTCTAGAATATGATGATACATGTATTTGGTTAAATAAATAACTCATTCTCAAACATGAAAAGCTAACTATATATATTTTTACCATGAAAATAATGTCTGAAAATAGTCAGAAGCTATTACAAGATGAAAAGAATTTGAGTAAACAGAATTAGTGTGATGTATTGTTAGAATTGGCAGTTCTAAAGTCAAGTCTTCCCTGTGAGCCTCAAAGGTTTACCGGAGGATGGCTTAGGGCAGTCACTTTTTCTCATACCAGCATACCTCACAGAATTGTTTTTTGGGGGAGGCAGAGATGCTACATGTGCAAACCTGAGCTGTTGAATATAAGGCAAGGTATAAAACTAATAAATAAAGAACAACTGTATTAGACATTGTGTGTGTGTATGTGTGCGTGCGCATTTGTTTGGGTCACTGTTGACTCCTGGTTACACACTACAAAATTATTATGATACAAATCTATAAAAGTAGTATTCATAAAGTTGTTCTGATATTTAAAATTAATTTTTAATAGCTCAAACTGCTGTAAATCAGTGATAATTACGAACCAATGTGAATATCTAACTAATCACTGTGTGAGGTTTATAATACAGTATGTTAAATATGTGCATGACTTGGAAACAAAGAAAGGAGCAAACAAATGCTGACCCTGCAGAGAGAGGAGACAAATAAGAGGATCCAGACTGCTGTCTTTCCTTCGATGGTGTCAATATATAGGCATATTTTTTTAAAAAATCCATTGTTTATGTTAGATGGTCCTAATATCATTAGGGGGGAGGAAGGTATGGTATCCAGTTTGTAAAACGGAATTTCAAAGTGTTTTAGCAGGCCAAAGTAGAGGCATCCCGTAATATTATCAGATGCTACATTTTGGCCATCACTATACGATTTATATAGATTCCTTACTATTCCTACATAATATATATGAAGTTATATAGCCTGTAGCCTTGTTTTAACCAGAGTTCTTTTGCATTCTTTTGGTCAAAAATTAAGTGTTGCATATGTCTCCAAATGCTTTGATTTCTTATCTAGATTGGTGTTTTCCCACAACATATGTAATCATTAAAATTTTTCTTTCATACCTCACTCCCTTGTATTGTTTTTGCTGGATTTGCTGATGGAATAGCTGCATTAAGTTCTTGTTCTGATTTACATAACAATGAAATTGTATCTCGATGAGATTGGTACCGTTCCTTAACCTGTTTGTCAGCTTGTACTGCTTTATCCAGTACATTACGGAAATTGGTTCCTTCTACAAAAAAAGCCCAAAGAAAAATCTGCAGCTAAAATATGATATCTTACTAATTAGCAATATAGTGAATTGTTAAGCCCTTATCAACCACTTACAATTAAGAAAGCAATATTCTCACAAACTCTCTTTAGTCAGATAAAAGAAAAAATGCCTACAATATCTTGGAAACTGAGTATTTTACTTCATCAACTTATATCTTAAGGTAACCCTCCTCAATGTCTTTACATTTCTTCCAATTAGCCTCTTGACACAGAAATGTTGCTACAATTCACCTGTTAAGGAGGAATACACTTCTGTTCTGGTCCTCCATTAGTTTGAAAACATCCATTCCTAGATTCTGGGAAATTGATTCTGTGAACAATATTTTGTTAAACTAGTAGTTCTATGAACTTGATTGGGCCAAAGTCAGTTGTATATTCTTCCCACTGCTTCACATATCTTTGTGGTTGATTTTAAAAACTTTATTAAATTATGACAGATATCATAAAGTCTGGATGCCATACTGTACCTTCCACTAGCAATCATTATAATGACACGAAGTTTCTCTTCAGGTGCTTGCTCAAAAATTAAAATTCTACAGTAGAAAAAGTGATCACTTGTACATGCACAAGAATGGTTATTTGAAATCCGAATGTATTTAGAGACATATAACCCGATTCTGGGGGTTGTTCCTATTTTCTAAACTGTGTCTTTCTTGTCATGAAAGTAAACATTTGAGATAGCATAAGCAGGACTTGAAACAAACAACTCCATCCTCATTTTTCATCTTAGGACCATAATCCTCTCAGGATCATAATCCATACCGAGTATTACCTGCCACCCAGTTTATAGAAAAACTGGCCAATGGGATGTTGCTTTTTAAATAAACATTTTAAAAATAAAATCCCGCAAGAAGTTATTGAAAGCAGAACACTCTTAAAAATGCATGCTTGTTAAAATACTGAAAAACTATCAAACCCTTAGAATAGTATTGAGAAAAATTAGATAGCCAACAATTGGAACCCAATGAAGGCAAAGATATTTAATCCATTTATTCTGAGTTGATGTTTTACTTTATTCAAGCCCTGTTTACACTTGAATTATAAATAATTCCTGGAAATACTAATATTTTTATAAGTCTGAAATTAGTCAACATTATATCAACATTAAAATATTCTAATAATCATTTATTAAAGAAGGTATTGTCTGTCCTTGCATTATGAATATTCAAGTATCAAAAATTAATATCTAGCTCTCTGAAATGAAAGCAAACGCATTAGTATCAATTTATTATATAAACTAATAATTAATCAACTTCTTGTACTGCCAATATCTATCATCTGTATCCTGAGTCAATGTAATCAATTCAGATTAGAACTGAAATATATCATCTATTAAATTCAAGCCTAATGTAAGCTTGTTCCTGTTCTCAGACTGTTTTTTCTACTGTGCTCTCTTACCTACCTGCTTCTATGTTATAGCAACATATTTTGAAATACAAAACAGCATAGAAAGAGATTCATTTCAATTTCTATGTAGTAAGCAAATTAGTGTAAAGATCAAATATGCAATAATATATTACCTGCCCTCAAAGACTTGTATAAATCATTTGATGGTGTTCTTTGCCAACGTTCCTTGAATTTGTTTTTCAGCTCATTGTCTGTTGCTTCTTCTTCATTCAATATCCTTAGTGACTTTCATTGTTTTTTAAAAAAAACAATTAAAATAATTTTAGTTCAAGTTTTAATGGACTGTTGTCAGAATGTTGGCTTAAATTATCTCCCATTAATATCATGACTTAAACTAGTGCCTTAACAAAGAATTAACTTAAAATCTAAGTGTATATAAATTAAATTCCATGCTTTGTGCTATTTTATCAGCCAGGTGTTATCTGAACAATAAAATATCCGCTAATACTTCTTAAACTGGTTCCTTTCCTACTATGTAAACATTGCAATTCCCATCCATTAAATTAAAAACATTTAACTCAGTAAAATCTGAAAATTTATTCATTCTACCAAGAAAAAAAAACATGTGCTTTCTTAATATTGCAATTATTACTGCAAACATACCTCTTCCAGAATCTCACTATTTCTCTGCAACAATTCAGGAAGATCTTTCATCAATTGATCTATTGCTTCAACACCTCCCTGTTCAATCACTGACTTAGACTTCAGTAGAATAGATTGAGGAATACTATCCCCAGAAACATCTTCAATAGCAGCAGGAAGATTAAGAGATGCCAGCACTCTAGACGAGATTACATTATTTCAGTTTACTATCTTGCAGGCACTTCACAATAAACATATAGCTTAAACAAGTCAATACAGTGCTTTATGCCAATGCTATTTTTTACATCACCAGACATATCAATTTGTTTGTTTATTGTTAAGAAAGACTTGTTTTGATTGGGAGTATAAGAGAGTCAACTATATATGAAGTTTTAATTGCATATCAATCAAAAAAGTCATTGGGAGAGACATTTTAAAAGATGGACTTTTATTTTATAAATTGTTTTTTGTTTGGTTGTTTGAGTTCAATTTGGCATACACAAGAGAATTTCTCTAGGACCTACACAGATATCAAAATAATCATCTTACCCATTTGCCAAATTGGTGGCCTCTCTCATCTGGCCTATTGATCTATTAACCAAGTCTGCCTTTCTTTGGTTGTAGACAGCAAGAGCTTGTTGTACTGCCATAGGAACCATCTTTTCAAACAAATCTATAAAGTAAAACATTATAATTAACAAAACACATTCATATTCTTGGCCTCCCACCATTGTTTATCTGAAATTACTGGACTTTATGCTCCTCATTACATTTGTTATTCCAGAATAAGATCCACAAAGAATCAACATGTGAACTCGTTTCACCTTTACTTATATCCAAAAACATAATAAAGAGATCTGCACTCGTGAAGAGCCTCAAGACACTCCCACCTAAAATTCCAAGTGATATAATTTAAGGATGATCTAATTTTATTTTTACCCTATGAAACATCTGAACTATGGAAAGCTTAGAGTAAAGTCTAGGATTTTTTAATGTACATGTCTTGAAACCTACAGTTTCAAGAAGTCTATACTAGTACTTTTTAATGTGAAAACAATGCCACCAAGGTATCCCACATATTCCAAGCTAGACGTGCAATAGTGATCTTATATCACCAAGAATGCAAACCGTACATACCCGTTTTCAGAAGACTTGGAGCCAGCTTGATAATATTTGACATTGAGTTTTTAAAATAAAAGGATTACTAAAACTTCATAGAAGATAAATTATAGATTTCATTTGTATATTCTTTGAATCCAGTTAACATATATACTTAAAACCAAATTGGTATTCATTAAGAACATACCCAATGTTTCAAACACTTCAATTTTTAATATCAAATAATATACTGCTGAACTTATATGGACAATAAAACCAATCCCTGTTTGAAAAATACAAGTAAAAGCAATTCTAATCCCATCCCCCACAGGGCTGACATTCAAAAGAAAGTAATCAAAACAACTTTAAATTCTAAAATCAGAATGGGATTGCTGAAGTCATGTGCTCAATATTAGAATGAAGTGATAATCACACTAACCTGTAAATTTCTGACTCAGGGGGATAGTAACTGGAGTTGCTTTCACAAGACTGACTTTTCCTATTGGCTCAAGATCTTTAAGATCAGGAACTCTGTCGTGATAGATGAAGTCATTATCCTTCTTTGCAGCAGTAAGTGCACGGTTGATTTTGTCAGACAAGTCTTTAACATTTATATATTCATCATAACGAGATGTCACTGTTTTTACAAGATCAGCAGCATGCTAAATTAAAAACAAAACAATCTGAAATTAATGGTTTTGCAATAACTGAATGCAAATTTTATCTTCTGTAATATTTCTGCATATTAATATCACTAATAGTCAAATTACAAAGATGGTATGCATAATTAGTGTTTTATACAGGAATTGACATTTACCATAAGACGCACTTCCCCCCCAAAAAAAGTAGGGGGGAAGTGTATGCGTCTTATGGAGCGAATACTCCCCAAAAGCATAGGAGAACGCTCCGCGAGGTGCTTCAAAGTCCGGAGATTGGCCTGCAAACTGAACTGGAGGCTTCCCAGCACCCTGTGGAGCAATCTCCGCCCACCCACGAGGTGCTGGTAAGCCTCCAATTCGGCTTGTAGGCCGATCTCCGGACTTCGGAGCACCCCGCGGGTGCACAGAGATCACTCGGTGGGTGCTTCAAAGTCCAGAGATCAGCCTGCAAGCTGAACTGGAGTCTTCCCGGCACCCCGCGAATACACGAAAATCGCTCCGCGGGATGCTCCAGTTCGGCCTTCAGGCTGATCCTTCAGCATTGGAGCAACCCCGCAGAGCAATTTCCGCCCACCCGCGGGGTGCCAGAAAGTCTCCAGTTCAGTTTGTAGGCTGATCTTCGGACTTTGAACCACCCCGCAGAGCGATCTCTGCGCACCCACAGGGTCCCAGGAAGCCTCCAATTCAGCCTGCAGGCCAATCTCCGGACGTTGGAGCACCCTGCAGAGCAATCTCTGCACACCCGAGTTCCAAATGAGAGGCCTCTGGGCACCATGCGTCTTATGGCCTGGTGTGTCCTATGGTGCAAAAAATACGGTAATTTTAATGGATTTTTTATTGTGAATTAGACATGCTTCAAAATAAAGTGCCAGGTTTGAAATCAATGGCTTTTTTCTATGTTTACAAGAATTCCTTGATCCGATTAAGCTGTCTTTGAAAAGACATGGTTGGTAGCTTCATTTTGAAGTATGCTAAATAAGAAGGAAAATGACACATTACAGGGCTAGAATGATAGAAAAAGCTTCTTCTAATGGGATTTAGAAAGAATGACACCTAATAGTAATATTATGTTGCCTCTGATCTAGACATGTTTCATGTTGAGGTTAATTTATTTTAATATAACTGCTTATTTTGTTGCATATGTATTGTTCTATGCCTCAGTTTGCTGTTTGTGAAACAGGTACTTCACTGAAATGAAATGAAATGAAACTATGCAATTGGATTTTCACCTCATCTGAGTTCTGACTTGTATTCCATGCCTTGTTCAAGTCACTTCTCCAGTATTTTGTCCTTAGTGAAAAAGGCAATTAAAATGACTGGGTTTTAAAAGTTGGATTCCAACTTGTACATACAATCAGAGGTAAACTGTTTTTCTTTTTGTATCACCTGCATTTTCTTTTGAGAATAAGCTGTTTTATGACTGGACCTACCCATTATTCCATATAATGGAAGCCCTGCCCCCCTACTCCATTCCTGATTTTAATGAATTAGGTTTTAA